>JAAVTG010000389.1:0-53020 GCA_011947345.1 Phytophthora quininea
ACGAAGAAGCGTACACGCTCGTGCTTCCCGACGCTTGCCCGGCCACCGTTCGGAATGATATCGAGAAGATCCTCAACGACGCGGCTACTGAAGGGAAGGCTCCGTTCCGTCTTGCCTACCCTTGGGTTGGCCAGCGCGCTTGGTACGACCCCGACCAATACTCCGATCTGCACCTCGCCCACTGGCGTTCATTCATGCGTTTTCGTGCCATCTACTTCACATGCGCTCTGTATGCTCCAACGGATAATCAAGGTGCTCGCCGCAAGCGCAAGGCCACTGCCATTCAAGCTCGGCTCGAACTGATCAGCAAAACCATCATGACGTTCGGGTACTATGGATTTCTTGAACGCTTCGAGAACACGTCCCACGACATGCTGATGTGGCTTGGAGGCAAGCCCGCCACGCACGCAGCTTCTGCAAAGATTAAGGCCGGCTCCACTGCTCGGATGCAGACGGATTTGGCCGTCCTGTATCGCACCGACCGTCCCCGATACAACCGTGCCATTGAGCGCGCACTGGACCCGTTCACCGTAGACGAAGATGGATACGACTCGATCACCCAGCTCTTGGAGGAGACTGAGGCCATCGACCCCACCCGTAAGCCTCACCTCCGCCTCACGACTCCGGCCCTGGCACGTATTGCCATCGACGTCACCAACGGGGAACCAGCACCTAATCCCAACTGGGTCGGCAAGAAGTCCAAGGGCCTCTGGAAGAAACTCCTTGTCAACAAGGACCTCCTCGTCCACCGTGATCGCATCTCTGCCGAGCTCGTCGCTGGAACGTACTTGGTCCCTAAGGAGGAGAAGGCGTACGATCCCGACAAGGACCAGCGCGAGGACTACTCCGACATCGAGGATGACGACGAGAGGTTCACTGCGCTTCCGCCAGGCAACGCCAAGGACATCGAGGACAAAGTTGGCCCAAAGGCTAGTGCCATCGTCACTTCAACCGATTCCGCAGCCGAGAAACCTCCGTCAAAGGTGATCGCGGCCAGGGCACCAAGACTGACAGCAAGACGTCCAAGGGAGGATCCAACGACGCCTCCATTCCAACCAAACCACTCGAGAAAGACCCTATCGGCGCGAAGTCGCCAAAGAAGTCAAATAGCGTCGTCTTTCACTTCTCCATTGGCGTGCTCTCAATAATAACGACAAAAAAACATAAAAATTCATGCACTGCTTGTCAACCGTTCCACCGTGAGTTCCATAGTAAAGCATAGCCAAACAACCGTTCCTCGTGACTCACGGACGGCTCTCATCCTCTTTCAAGACTAAGCCATGAGCAGATCGTCATCGTCAACGTCGGCGTTCCCTTCCTCTAACCGTCGACTCCGGCGCAATTCTGGCAGCCCTTTTCTCTTCCTCTCGGCTTGTTCGAAAGCCGTGACTAAATGCCCGTATTGGGGCCAAAGTGCAGCCCTTGACAACCAAAACGTCTCGTAATTGGCTGCCAACGCCAAGTACTCGATCCCACCATTCACTACTCGTTTCGAGACAACCTCCAAAAGCGGTGTATCAACGCTTGTGAACGCCTTGTCGTCCTGACCGATAGTCAGCCGTTCCACAAAACTCGAAGAGGGAAGGTCGGCCACCTCGAGAGGTCCGTCCCTGTTGCTATCGTCAACTCCGTCGGGAACTTCATCCATGAGAGGATGATTCCACCGCCCTCGAAACTTCTTCAGCCTATTCACGTTGATAGGGACGACTTTGTCCGGATGCGATGGAATCTCTACCCGGTACACGTTATCTCCAGCTTTGCCTAAGACACGGTACGGACCATGCCAAGGATACGCCAACTTCTTCGTTCTTGATTCCCCTCTCTTGTTCCTGAACATCTGGAAAACCCAAACAGGGTCGCCAACTTCGTAATGTACCTCAACCTGACCACTTAACCGTTCTTCATGACGATCTTGAGCCTTCACAAGCTGCTGTTCTACGAGGTGTCGCGATTCCTTTAAAGACCGAAACAATTCGCGGCGATACTGGGCAACTTGGTTACTCTTCCAGCTAGTTCCCAAATTCAAAAACGCCACATCCAACGGCAAAACAGGATCTCGTCCGTACAGTGAGAAGAAGGCGTGTCACCTAACGCCTCGTGATAAGACGTTCGGTAGGCTAACAATACCCGTGCCAAATATACGTCCCAATCTCGTTGTGCGTGGCTCACGTGCATCTTCAGCATCCGAATCAACGTGCCATTAAAACGCTCAACCAGACCCTGCGTCTGCGGATGATAAGCCGTGCCAAACAGCTTCTTGATCCCCAGCACCTGATAAAAGACTTCGCAATTTCGGCCGTAAAGTTACGACCGTTATCACTTAGAAGTCGGTACGGAACACCGTGCCGAGCAACCAAACCATTCATCATGACTTCCACGAAAGTCAGTGCATCTATTCGTGCTACCGCGAAAGCTTCAGCCCATCGAGTAAAATAGTCGACGAACACCAAAATGTATTTGTTTCCCTTGTGCGTCTCGGGTAGCGGACCAATCGCGTCCACCACAACCAGCGAGAAAGGGCCCGTAAGGTCGTACACCGGCATTCGCTGCATCCGACCGTCCTTCCAGGGTCGAGCACCTTTTCCACTACCACACTTATTGCACTCACGAACGTACGCCGCAACGTCAGAACGCCAACCAGGCCAAAGGCATGCCTTCGGACCTTATCCAAAGTTTTCGTTAATCCAGAGTGCGAGGCCAATACGTCTCCATCACAGTAATGTAGCACGGTCTCAATATAGTAAGTAGGAATCACGGGGACGGTCAAGGACCGAGCAGGTCCGACTCGAGCCGGTAAATTCACTTCCCGCATCAGAATCCCGCTCTTCACCTGGTAACGGTCCTTCATCTGCACCACCTTCGCACGTAGGAACGGATCCAAAGGGACCGCTCCATCCGACAGAAACGCAGTCAGCGCCTTGATCCAAGGCACACTCTGCTGTTCTCGAGCGAATTGTTCCGCGTCGAGTCTAAACTGGTTAATGGACGATCTCTGACCTTCAGCAGTTGGTCGACCAGCAACATCTTCATCCAGTAGTTCGAGCAGGGTCACTTACGTGACCATCCGTTACTTCACCTTCGAGATCATCTCTCGCAATTTCTTTTCATTCGCCATTTCTTCACGGTCGCCCCTCTCAGCTATTTCACCCCCGTAATCGACTTCATCGTCTCCAGCAAAACGACCATCACTATCGCCTAAGTCTTCGCGGTCGGCTATCACCGTCGGATCCTCGACCGAAGACGAAAGTCTTGGCTCGTCCGTGCTGTCCGGATTCAGTAAGTCGCTCAAGGTCAGGTCCACACCTTCGCACTGCTCCCCGACTGAAGACGGAAGTCCGTCAGCGATCGAGTCTTCCGGATTCAGTAAATCTCGCATCGACAGCGCCGCCACAACCTCCTTTGGTAGCCGCGACAGCCCGTCAACGTGTCCCATCGACGTTCCAGGTTTATGGTGAGCCTTGAACTGGAGATTCGACAGCTCCATGGCCCACCGTGCCAGCTTGGCATTCGTAGTCCGGTTCCCCGGGCTGAATACCCACGTCAGAGCCTGATGGTCCGTGTAGAGATCAAACTCCCTCTTATCCAGGTAACATCTAAACTTCCTTGTTGCCCAAACAACTCCCCAACACTCGATCTCGGAAATCCCGTCCTGCTTGTTGATCCAGTTCTTTGGGATCCCGTCAAAAGTTTGCTTGCATATGCCACGACACGGTCGCGTCCGTTCTTCTCTTGCATCAAACAGGCACCAACGGCGTACCGTGACGAATCCACGAACAACTTGAACCTCTTCCGTCCGTCAGGGTAGACTAGAATCGGTGGCTTCAGGAGTGCACGCTTCAGCTGCCTAAACGCGTTCTCGCAGTCTTCATTCCACTCGAAAGGAGCGTCTTTTACTTTTAATCGCTCCAGAGGCGCTGAAATCGCAGCATATCCAGGAATGTACCTCCTGAAGTAGCTACTCAGTCCTAAAAACGAACGAATCTCATGAACATTTTCTGGCCGTCGAACATTCATCACCGCTTTCACCTTTTCGGGGTTTGGTAGGATCCCCGTGGGCGTGACGATATGCCCAAGGAACGCCACTTGGCTCCGTCCCCAATGACACTTCCGCATCTTCAGCTTGAAACCTGCTTGTTGGAATCGCGTTAGCACTTGCCGGACACGAACCAGATGCGTAGGAAAATCGGCTGAAGATCACGCAGTCATCTAGATAGACCAAGCAGATTCTCCACTTGAGATCCACTAATACTGTCTCCATTAGTCGTTCAAACGCAGGTACAGCGTTGCAAAGTCCAAAAGGCATTACTAGCCATTCGTAGAGGCCGTATTTGCACGTAAAAGCTGTCCTAGTAACGCTATCAGGGTGCATAGGGACGTTCCAATAGCCCGATGCGATATCTATCGTCGAGAACAATTGAGCATCCCCTAATACATTTAGAATGTCATCGATCAACGGCATGGGATAGCAGTCTTTCACCGTCACTGCATTCAGCTTGCGGTAATCGATGCAGAACCTAATTCCTCCATCAGGTTTCCGAATCATAAGCACAGGACTGGCCCAAGGGCTATTCGAGGGACGGATTAAGTTGAGTTCCAGGTACTGTTGGATCTCAGCTTCCATCACCTCGCCCTCCGCCAGCGAGACCCGGTACGGTTGCTGTTTGATCGGCTGGCTGTCCCCAGTATCGATTTCAAACTGCAGCAGGTCCGTCCGTCCAGGTTTCTTCGAAGAGTCCACAAACATGCTCACAAAGTTATTTAATTCGGACTGGAACAACTCCTTCTGCTCCATCGACAACTTCGACTCGGAAAAGTCGGCTTTTATAGCCTCCGACTTGTCTGGCGGCACGTCTGGCTTCGAAGATTTTTCCTTCTCACCGACGCCCTCTTCTCGTTCTTCTTTCGTCGACATTACTTGTTCTTCTTCACGTTCACCCTCTTCCGCTGGGGCGGTCCCTTCCCCCATTTCGTTGATACTTCAAACGCTGAGTCCGGAATCACGGAGGCACAGGCAACTACCGTCCCTCTACGGATCCACAATTCGTCCGTCGACGCATTACAGATCTCCACAATCACTTTACCGTCCACAGAGCGTAGGCGGTAAGCCTAAGGATCCTTCCACGAGGACGGTCGCATCTTTGATCACTTCTCCTATCACACTCGTCGTAACTATCGCTTGACCACACGGCGGTAGTCGTACAGACGTTGCCATCGCCGTAATATATGAGTCCTGTACGACAGTAAAACCCAAGGGGAACACATCGCCCGTACTTTTAACGTCATCTTCCGCTCAGAAACATCGATTACTGCACCAAAGCGCCAAGCGCGTCGACACCGAGAATCGCGTCGACATGTAGTTGATCAGCAACCAGGACACTCATGGCAACGTCCATTCTTCCCAGACGCAACGACAGTCTTATCCAGCCGCGTATTTTCAGTTTGTGTCCTGATGAACTTTTCACCAAACCTTCATATGGTTCCAAAGGCTCCCGGGCTCGTCCAAGCCGCTTCAACACTCGCCGATCCACTAGACTCAGTGTGGCTCCAGTGTCTGCTAGCATCCGTGAAGGTAGACAATCAATGAACCCACTCGAAAGAGCTTCAAAATTGCCCACCGAGCACACAACTCTTCATCCGTCTTTGACAATCTGAGGCGTGTTGTACGCTCCATCATCATTGCTCACCCCAAAACCATTAGGTAAAGTGACGGTAACAACCTCCACCAACCCGGTCTTTGGTAACGGAGTGAGGTCAGGCCGTTCATTTTTAACCACTTCAACGTAGTGAGACAGATCTTCTTCCTCCTCAGGATAAAACTCCATGTCTTGTGCCACCACAGCATACAGTCGATACAGAGACGTCACATCAAAACATCCTCTTTGTGCTGCAAGGCGGCGATGACGACGTTTAACGCTCGGCGTCTTCAACCGTCCTGTGCGATTACACAATGTCCTCCAAATATCTGCAGCACAGCTCTTGTGGAACGAGCCGGCCAAGCCCTCCAACAACTCCCAAAGGTCTTCAGACAGGCCGATTTCTTTTACCACTTGATGAACGTGGTGACTGAGACGCTCCCTATCAATCTCTGGCACTTTGTCTTGTAAAGGAGGCACTTTCGCCACCCTCTATTCTTTGCTTTGGCTCTTTTCGAGGTCGACGGCGTCATTCGCTTCCTTCAGTAGTCGATACACCGATTGACGAGCTGCGGTTCTCAGCGCTTTAGGTTGCGGTTCAACCTTTCGTCGTGGCGAACTAGTGCTTCCCTTTTCCGCAACTGATCCATCGTTGGGACTCCCAATGTTCGCGCGGACAGCGTTCTCGAGGCCAGAGCTGTCTTCGATAGTAGCCATCCCATCCGTACTGGCAGAATCATTCCCATCCGTCCTTGATGCTTTAAAACTGCCTCCCTCAGGACTCGGTTCAGGTGAGTCCCCTGCCGCAGTCGCACCGACAACTCGCACGCCGTGAACCGTAGCAGCTACTGGGGTCTTGAAGTCACGATTGGCTCTCTTAGCTTCTTCAGACTTCTCCAGCATATCCCCATACCAGTCCTGCCAATACTCCGGCGAACTCACCGTCTCCGGAGACGCTCGACGCGTCCGTTCCAAAGTCTCGACTGAGAGACCTAAATAGTTGGCCAAGATCTCGTAACTGGGCTCTCTCAAAGCTTCAGCATTCGCCTTCACGCGCTCCAACACTTCAGATTCGACCAGCGGGTACAGACGATCCTCCAACTCTTTCTCGTATTCTTCAGGTTCTGCCACGACTTCCGATCCGGCCAGCACCGACGCTTCTTGACCAGGCTCACAGTCTTCCATTGCATCTAACTCTTCATCAGTAAATAGACGTCCGTACTTGGGCTCGTCTTTCGTCTCCTTGATCATCTCGTCTACTTCTATTGCCGCTACCGTGTCTTTTCGGTCCAATCAGCAAATATACTGTCCCCAAAGGTGTCGAACTGCTCATCGGCTGACTCCTCTTCATCGGGTTCGTCTTCTCGCCTCCAGCCATCGGCAAAGGTGACCGTCTTCTTGAGACGCTCCTCTTCTAGCATCATTTCCACTTCAAGACTTTCTTCATTCAAGATGTCGGCTTGTTCGACCAACTCTGCGGTTGAGTCACTCGAGGCGCCATCGACTATCACGCCAACACCAACAGGCTCCACTTCCTTCAAAAGCACCAGTTCAGGGACGGTCGTAACAACTCCCGTCGCATCACCGACCGGCGCCCAGGCAACTTCGTTTAACGTCGTTAAGCACTCTTCACCACTCTTCTCTTCAACTTCTTCGGATACAATCTCAGCCGATACTTCCACACGACACTCATCCGCCGCTTCCTTACTGCCTGAAGCTTCAGGGTCCACCACTACGGACATGGAGTCCCCAAAGTCTTCAACGATTTCTTTCGCTTCTCCATCTCCATCAACTTGACGCAATATACTCCACTTTTTCTTGGTCTTTGTAATACAGGAATCTGTATGCACAGCAGGTTCCCTCAATTCATTAATGCAAACATCCACGGTGGCAACCGGTCCGTCTTTCTTCTCCTCGACTTCTCGATCGCCTCTTGAGCCACCCTCTAGACAAGAGGAAGAAGTGGCTCTCTCCGTACTTTCCCCTTGTCCCCGTCACACGCTCGAGGCTGTTTGTCCTTGCGTCACGCTGACGGCCAAGTTCTTGAGAGCACCCACAGTCGGGCACTGACTCACAACATGATTATCAGCTCCGCAAAAGAAGCAGTTCCTCCGACCACCTCCTCCACGTACGAATCCACGGTTCCCTCCAGTGCGAGGAGCTTCACACTCGTACGTAACGTGACCGTACTCGTGGCAATTATGGCATTGCATAGTCCGTCTACGACACGTATCGCGACCGTGTCCGACGTATCCGCAGCGTCCGCACACAACTTCACCTTCCTGTGTCCTCGAGTCTGGAGCCATGCAGATCCCTTGGGGCGGACGACCGCTCCCGCCTTGACCACCAGCCGTCACAGCTGACACATTTGCACTAGCACTTTGATTCCTGGGCGATCGAGGGCCGCGATAACGGCTCTGCACGAGCTCTTGGTTCATCCTCTGCTGACTCTGTACGAGCGCCTGCATCTGTTGCGCCAGCACCTCAATCGCTGCTGACGTACTCGATACTCCAGTTTTCGTGGCAGCCCCTTTCCGCGAGGGACCTTCTCATCTGCAAACTCGTCGTCTTCCTCAACGGGTCTGGACATGTCCTTAGCGAGCAGCCACTCGCACGCTTCAGGAATGTCACGGGCCGGTCCCGAATCCAACGTAGCCAGCAGTCGCTTGTTCCGTAATCCACGACGGAATAGTTGGTACCGCATCTGAGGACTAGGATAGTCGAGCGAGTCGCATAGGTCTGTAACACGATCTCCCCATTCCTCTAGTGATTCGCCGCGTTCTCTTTTCGTTGTCTGCAATCGTTCCCATAATTCATCAGCGGTCTGACTCAGGAAGACATTATGAAAACGGACCTTTAGAGTTCTAAACGTCTTGATGGTGGAGTTGTTCCACCATCGTGTCCCCACTTGACCTTGTATCTTCCTCTGGAACACCAACAACCGTGATTGGTCTGGCAAATGAGCTGTGTGAGTCTCAAAAACCTCCCAGAAGGCACGAGCTTTTTCCACTGTAGCCGTGTCCGACTGAAAGGACGGTAACGCCTTCATAGCATGAGAGACAGCTGACGATAAGTCGATAGTGTTCTTCATGCTCATTGCTGCAGTCTGGCTCATCGTCATCCGTCCTTGTGGTGTCTGCCATCCACTAGAAACTCCATGAACAGCACTTGAACTCATTGCATGGCCCTCATTCGAATTCCTTTGCTGTGGTTGGGTGACATGGGCAGGTCTGCTCCCTGGCGGCGGACCTCCAGCCGTCTTCACAGGGATGTTAGACGTCTTCGGGGGCGGCGGTATCCCGACAGGCACCTTCCTGACGTCGTTCCGCTACCTCCGTACCCAGGACGTCCATAATTCATCGACCAACCAAAGAGAGGACGGTCCGTTCGTCGCTTCTCCCGACCAGTGTAAACTGGAATGAAACCACTAGGGCGCTTCTGCTGCACCTCCGTAGGCTCGTCCTTCACATACTCCACATATGGCTGAGGGTTGTACATAGCTTTATACTCCGCGTAGTCTTCGTAGCCACCGTAGTTATCATTACCACCATACTCACCGTAGTCGTCTGTCACCCATCGTTGTTCCGTACCAACACGCTCGGACTGACCACGAGGCGGTGCATCCGTACTCGACTCGGGCTCCGTTTTCACTTTCACTTCCGTCAGGACAGGACTCTTCCCCTCCCGTCGTTCCGGCTCCTGGAGACGCACTTCTTCTTCCGCGTCCTTGTACTCGTCTTCTTCCTCGAGTTCCTTCATCACCTCCTTGTGGAGTGCTTCGCGCCCTTCCACCGTCTCTACTGGTGGTGTTCTGCGACCTCCACTTGCTTCAGCAGCTTCTTTGGCGGCACGCTCACGTTCGAGCTGCTCCAAGCGCTCTACCTCCGTCCGCACAAACTCTTCTTCTTCTGGACCCGTAGTACTCATTCGTCAAACGCTTCGAGGGCAATCCTTCTTCCTCGACAAACTCCAAATTCCAGCGGGCAAACTCCTTCCGCGACGATCCTTCAAACTCCAGCGGGCAGACTCCTTCCGCGGTAAGCCTTTAAACTTCAGCGGACAAACTCCTTCCGCGATAAACCTCAAAACTCCAACGGTCAGTTCTTCGCCCGAGGACTGTCCTTTCGACTGCGTCGGGGTCCAGCCTTCAGCGCGTAATCTAGCGCGGCTGCCTCAACGTCCAGTGCTGTCGGCCAGCAACCCACGGATCCCCGATACTGACGGCTAGACGAACTTCTACACGTAGTCCAACGTCACAGCGAAGCCGTACCCTGCTTCTCCACCACGTGTCGCGAGCCTCCGGGGCGGGACGGTCAGCGCTGCTTGTAGGCGTAGGACGGTTCGTGAGGATGCTCGTCTAGAAAGTAAGTTAACAAGAAAGCTTAAAGATGCAAAGAACTTTTAGCTTGCTGCAGCCTCGGTAAATTCACGACTGGGGCTAACTAACCTGCGTATCTCCTTCACTGGACCTTCATTCTCTCTGCTCTACAGCTCTTCGTCCGTAGAACACTCCACTTGGCTTCGCTTCACCCCTTCGCATCACACACACCTTGCTTTGCTGATCTTGGGCCACGCCGCCTTCATGCCTTCCGTCCTCGCCGCCATATCGCTGGAGTCGTCACCGCTTCCATCCTTCAGTCACGCTCTTCCGTACAGAACACGCGACTCTTCAGTGCTAGCTGACTCTTGACAAGCCAGCTAGACGAACGACGCCTGCCCCAGCTCATCCTCCCACAGCTGCTCTTCAAGAAGTTGTTCGCTGGTAGACGACCTACTCACGGTCGGACCGTGGCCGAGACGGTGTCCTCCGTCCTTACTCGTGACACCACCACTCCAAGCGGATGGTGAATACATTGGGGCGCCACCGCTCCTCGCAGTGGCATCAATAAAATCTCTTCCCCACCAAGTGATCAGTGGAAATGTCGCCATACTAGATAGCTTGCTCTCCTGACCATTTGTTTTGTCATAGCTTCGGATGTCCCTTGTCTGTGAGTTTTGAGACTGAGGTGCTTGTATTCTTGATCTCACTGTATATCAGTCCTGTTGTTGATCCACTTTGTCATCGCGGTCACTAACAATCACGATGCGCGAAACTTGTGCAAGATGATGTGATCATTCTAGAAACTCATCCAAAACTATCTCCACCTCCACCGTACAGTCAACGTTGACGCCCACCGTCTGGAAGTCGACCCTGATATGGAGTCGCGTTTATCGATATTTGACCGCAAGCCCATCAAGTATTGCAATTCAGCCTGGATAGGAACTAGTATTTCGTCAACAAGTCTCACATCGTTTTTGATTATGAAAAATCACTCAACCATTCGAAATGATGATGATGATGGCCAACTCGTGCCGTACTCTTGGAGTGGAACGAGCTCTGCTATTTCTCTCAGGGTCGCTTCGGCTGCCAGGTTGGTGGCGTTTTCAATAATAGTTTGAAAGCTGGTAATTACACCAGTAGCTTTTGGTTGTTCTTTTTTCCTCTTTGTTCTTGCCGGCAAGGTTGCCCTAAGGACAAGCACAGTCGATCCTTCAGTCAATCCGTAAAACATGGCTGCGAACTGTGAGAGCAACCTTCAGGAAACCTCGGCATCAACAAGCTGCACCAGCAGCTTGATGTATTTTGCTAGCGAGTGACTGGAAATGTGCTCGGAAGACTTGATCCAGCATGATGACTTG
Organism: Phytophthora quininea; assembly: GCA_011947345.1. NCBI lineage: Eukaryota > Oomycota > Peronosporomycetes > Peronosporales > Peronosporaceae > Phytophthora > Phytophthora quininea. The sequence goes on from JAAVTG010000389.1 coordinate 11,313, forward strand.
TTAACGGGTTGTCCACGGTCTCTGGCCCATCGCCGTGGCATATCTTCCTATACTTTGTCTTTATTTGGCTGACATCCACACATCAGGCTCGCACTAATGAAGACGCATGCACACCAAAAGAAGCTGTAGATACCATATTGGTGGTCGTCTGCGGGAAGAGGCAGTATGAGCCTAGCACAATAACCTCGTAAGGAGTGCATACACCATTCTACAGGTTGCCGGAAGCGTTCGTTCGTAGGCGCCCCAATCATGGTGTCCTCCACACTTCCCAAATCATCCAGAAGTACCTTCAGAGAAAATGCCAAACATCAGCTGCAAAATGTCGAAGTCACGATGAAAATTTGGTGGAGAGAAAACTCGGTCATGGTTAAACCAACATAATGCATACCCAGTACCAGAGGGGCAACAGGAGAAAGAGCGACGATCGGGCCTTGGCTCGTCTCCGCCATCGATGCCAGGAATTGGTATCGGAACAATATCCACCAGTGCAGCAAAGATCACACTGAGACGTGGAGGGTTGCTTGAACTAGAAGAGCTGAATGCATCACAAGAACATGACGCATGGGAGGTTTGAAAACTTCACCTGGTGTATCGCCCCACCACTTAAAATGGATATACAAAAGAAGCGATCAGGGAGCGGGGAGGTGGAGCGATACAAAACGGTACGTCAACGAACAGGTGCTTGGAGTCAACTATATACTGGTGTTATAGAGCTCCCAAGTGGCCAGGCATTACTCGTGTTGCCGAGGATGTGGTTAACTCCCGCTCGACACGGCAACTCCTACATCAAGCCTAAAGCGGAGGTGGAGTTTGACATATTTCTCTTCTTTCCAGACAGAATACTGTTTACTGAAGATAATCTCGATTATACGGCAATATCCAGAGAGACCAGGGTCGTCTCCCTTTAGCATGCTCTTGGATAGCGGAGCCATCAAATACATCTTGTGGGACTGCGACAAACCCACCACAAGACGTGTAAATCAACGCCAACTTCTTTATTTATGCGCACCTAGACGATTTTGACGCTTCGAGTGCAACATTTTATTGTTGTCTTCATCATGGATGGTATCAATATCCGTTGATGAGTCTAACAGAAACGCTATTCCCGTTGCTTTTCTGTGAAGGAACTTCCAACGTACATCGATGCTACTCAAAATCGCATAGGCTGTTGGTGCCGAATACCTAGGTAGGAATTTCGAGGATATGTATCAATTGCCGGTAGATCGTCAATAAATATCGCCCGTCACATTCCAACAATCCATAATCATCTTCATAAGGCTGATCACTCGCTTACAAAGCTCCCAAAATGGCTCGTCGTCCACGATACGGCTTGACGTTTCAAATTACATGGCCTTTTAGACTCCGTTCTTGCCTTCTTTGGGTTGGTCGTCTTGCCACGCTGTGTCCCTCTATAATGCCCCTTTAATTCGTCATCCAAAACCAACTTGAGTGGTAGTCTTAATTGTTCCAAATAGCGCGAACTAGGCGGTTGCATCCGGAGTAACAGCGCGTGGAAACTGGGATCAACGGTGTACAGTTGTAGGATTCACCGGAGCGATCATGTGAAAGCTTTTCTTGCTGTCCATCTAGTAAAGAATAACGCGCTAAGTGTCTACTAGGTTTTAACCAATGTTAGCAGGTTCTAGACGGTTTTCATCGGGAAAACGTTACGCCGCCCAAAGCAACACGAACTGGTACTTCAAGAAACAGATCGCAGTCATTTGTGGTCACGAGTAGACAATTGAAAGCTAACGAATTGTGTTTAACAAAGTCCCAACGTTGGTGGAAACTACGTTGTGGTAGCTTACCACAAATTCCTTTCGCTTCACCTTCTAGAAGCGTCCGCACCAGTTTGACCTTTGCTCGGACACTTATGCACACCGACAGATTCGAACAGATTCAGCAGCGTCCACATCGTTCTGTCGACTGTGGGGGTAGAATTTCTAGCTGCACCAGTTGGGGGACAAGAAGCGTTGGGTTTGAGAGAGCTGTATGGTGCGTTGGGGTTGAAGATTTAAGTGCCTGTGAAATTGATGATCGACAGCCAGGTTGTGGTTATACAGATTACGAATGAAGCAGGCTCCGCCCGAGCGAAACATGTCGACGTGAAGTTGAAGATTTTGCATGATTACGCAACTAAGGGTATTGTCAAGACGAAGTACGTCGATAACCAGGAGATGATACCAGACCTGATGACGTTCGCCCCTGCCTGCAGAGCGTCTGAAGCTGCTACGAAGTAAGCTTGGTCTGGAAAATGGCGACCGAGTCTAATACTGAGGGAAGTGCTGTTGCAAGTGTACCTTTGAGCGAGATTTAAATGTTGAGCATGCAGAATCCTGTAGGACATACAGACGAGATTCTGGCGCTTTGCGCGCGTGCATACATGGATAACTTTTCCTTTCATTCATCTTCCGAGCAGAGGTCCTATAGCTCAAAGCGTCTGTTTTGACCATGCGACGACATGTAAAATAGATGTATACTGGACACTGGTTTACCCGCAGACAGAATGATGGTACCCCAATGCCGACAATCCTGGCGCGCCATTTGTCTCGATTTTCACGGGATCGTGTTAATACAGTACATGTACTGTACTTACTGGCCAGTCGATGGCGGTATTTTATTCGTCCTCTATTGTATGTTTTTTTAAAAGAATACAAAATACTTATTTTGTGTTACCTAACCCTATTCAAAATGATAATATAACAAAAAGAACTTACATTATAACTCAGACTACAGGATATGGTTCGAATGTTCTCTGTAGTTCTTTATACATAGAATATTCCCCGTCGGCGATATGCAAAATGCGATTTTGGGAAGCAGTGAAAGCAACACAGAACTCGTTGACCAGTGATTGTGCTGTCGTGGGAGGTGTCCAGCAGAAAGGGACTCACGTGCTGTGGAGGCAAACTGCAAACTGCAAACTGGAGAACGACGTTCCTGTGCTCAGCAGTCACCGTTACCTGCGCCAGCCGTTCACGCGCGTGTGGGGCGCAGGCCTGCTGGATCGAAGTCCCCTACAAGGAGGGGGAAACCGTGGAAGAGGTTGCAACACTTTTCGCCCGCGTTCTGAATTTTCTCAGTCGGCTTTGCTATGCCGAGCGTCCATTTCCAAAGTGGCTGGAGAGCAGCGCCCTCTCCACTAGAGACCGTCTTTTGGCGTCGGGCTAAACCACTTGAGCATTTCGAGCGACCGCAGTCAGTGGGACGCTGGATGCGAAGTTTTATTCTCCCCTTCTGTCCAGGACAGTCTCCTCTTGCCTTTTCCCCCATTACCCCCAGAGAACCGCCAAGGAACAGCACGACGAGTCTGAGCCGACATGGTGCGCGTCCTGTCCTGCCGCTTCCTGCGACTGAGCTGCAGCGAAGACGACCACCCGCTCTTCCGTCGGTACTACGCGAGGTACGAAGGCGTCCTCCTATCGCCAAAGGGTCCACGTCTGTAGACTACTGACTCGTGCCGTTCGTCCCTTAGGAGCAATCGAGAGAAAGGAATCAAGGTAGGAAGAGGACCCCACGACTGTGATCGTTCGACTTCTTTGGCAACAGACATAACTAACTAAGAGAACAATCTGCTGGCTCCAGCTCTTGCGGTGCTTCCCGCACTGCTGTCCGGAGCACGTCCAGCGGTGCTACTGCGGCTCCTCTGTGCACGTGCTCGTCACGTTCCAAGCAGAGCTTCCGGTCGTCGACCATCAAAACTTGGTCGTCTGCGCTCGCTTCGAGCCGTCGCGCGTGGTGCCGCTCTGGCCCGTCAACCTCGTGGACGCCCCCAGCAACAACAATGCAGACGACGCCGGCCAGGAGCACGAGCGCAAACTGCAGCCTGGCAAGGTCGTGTCGCTCCCGGAGACTCTGCTGGGCGCCAACAGTCGGGAGCAGACGATGTGGATCCGAGCCGTGAGAGAAGGCGAGGCCAAGCAGCAAACGCTCCCCAAGGTTCGTCCTCCCGAAGTTCTGACTGCTCTTGCTTTGCAGCCAGGCTGCTTGACACCGGAACAGCGTTAACCTGCTCGTTTTGTGGCTTGCTGTGTTGCATGGACAACGATCGGATCTGTGATCGACTCGACTATGACAGAATGCCACGCTCTACGTCCTCAACAATCATCGCTTCCCAAAGTGGTTCTACAGCTACGACAGCAGCGTGACGAGGACGCAGCGAGAGATGACGCACCACCTGGTGCTCTATATTTTCCAGCTTACGGGCTCGAGGTCTCAGAATGGAGACGTTGACGCGCTCGTCCTGGCCCGCCAACAATCTCCAGCGTTTAAGCTCATTTCGTACCGGCGATCGGGAAACAATTCGACCGACGCGGGATGTGATTTGCCGGCGCTTGACGTCGTTGGAGATGATTTTTCAGCCATCGATGCAGACTCATCGGAACTGACAGCCCAATTGTCCTCCAACGCCATGGAAATCGACTCGACCGGGTCAGACCGCGAGGACGCGCTCGAGACCAAACGTGAAGGCGCTGCAACGTTAAATCAGAGGGGAATGGGTTATGCATTCGCCGTGAGAGCTCCGTGGAGATGCCCGACAGAGCTTTCTGGTACTACGACGGCCGCGCCCGCCAGTTCGACTTGGCCGAGAAGGCCAAGCATTTGCTCATCCTGTGGCGCTTCCTGCACTACGTGGCGCTTCCTGACGCAGGAATTTCTGCCGATTTATTGCAGAGGGAAGTGCGTCCCCACTGGCTGCGAGTCGCCGAATGCCTGCGAGCGCCCAGCGATCGAGTCAACAGTCAACTCTTTGGCGCTCTGAGCTCCTTCCTCCTCTGTCTGTGCAGAAGCTCAGCGTCGTTTACTACCAGACAGACTCCCACGCGCGACACGGTGGTGATGCAGGCAGCTGCTCACCTTTACTGCGCGCAGTGTCGTCGCGAGCTGTCCTGTACGCTATTAAGTCGGCGTTCACAGCGAAGGGCGACACCGATGGCCAAAGTCAACCCCGCGAGCGATTCATGACGCTCGTACTAGATCTCTACGAAGTGCTGGAGGACCTCCTCCAGCTGGGACAGCCAACCGCCTGTGCTGTATTTTCAGGTGGTCGCTTAAATTTGCCAGCACTGGTGGACGAAGTGCTTTCGTTGATTTACGGCCAGCAGCGCTTCAACGCACTTCGCTCCGAGGTCTCGGCGTTGCTGATGGGCTACCGATCACAGACCAATTCGCACATGGAGGCGGTGGAGATTCTTTTCGACGCCTTTGAGACGCAGCTCCGAGAGCAGATGACAGGTCCCGAGTGGACAGGCGAAGTCGATACAAACAACCGCTGGAGCCGTCGGTGGCTGCTAGACCCTGGCTCCTTCCACATTAGCACGAGCCAGGAGGCGTCGATGGAGCCTTCTGTCGTGGATTTGGTGCGTTGGCTACACGAATTCGTGTGCGTCGACATTGCCGTCCGGACCGATGGGTCCCTGTTTTCGATGCGCTCGGTCACGCCGATCGGTACGGGCCCATCGTCGCTGGAACTGGTGCTGGACGGACGTTTGCGCACGTTCCAAGCGACTCCGAGTGGCCGTTCGACTCTAATTGTTGCAGGAGGGTGGTCCATCGGCGACTACGTGGCGAGTTTCGGCGATGCTGGGGCGTTGGAGCTGGATCTGTACGCTTTCAAACCCGAAGAGTCTTTATCAACACAAAGGTCTGACGGCGGCGCCAACAATTTCATCGATTTGAACCGAGTAACACGCGTACGGCGTCTTCAAATGACGTTCTTGCTGGAGCAGAACGCCGTTGTAGAGGGCGCTACCACAAACCAGCTCGATCTGTTTGTAATTTTCCACGGTATTGTTGCTAATTCAACGTACTCAGCTCGAGAATCTCGTTATGGGAACCAACGCACAGCGCAGCCCACACTATTCAAGATGTCCACCTCCGAGCGCGCAGTTGCATTGAGAGGGCTATCGTGGGCCGCCCAAATCGAAATTCAGGGCGGTTATGTCGCCGCGCCAGCTCCGTGCGGGTTTCGATCCGAGCGAAGTGGCTCCGACGCGAATCAAACTAGTCGCAGCAATATTAACCAAGCGAATTTCAATTGAGTGGACACTGCAGGAGTCTCTGTCACCTGTCTTAGGCGAGCAGCTGCGAGGACAAGTGCTGCATGGAGGTCTGAAGTGACATACTTCAGCTCCGTTCCCTTGGACATAGCGACCAGGTTGGAAGGACGACAGTGTTTACCGATTGTTTTAACCTTTTCTTAAAAAAAAAAACATGATGATGTCCTTCGACTTGCACGCTTTAGGTATGATAGCGGCAGCTAGAAAGACAGATGTCCGTGGCACCACCTCGCTTTTCCTGCCTTGGGTGACGACTATTATTTTTGTGCTCGAGATATTATTTAAAACGCAATGTCACCTCTGCGTGGACAAGTCGGAAGGCCATCCACGATCGCTTTGCCTGTTTTTGGTCCATCACAGATGACTTCCTTCCTCTGCAGGTTTTCCACGTCCAAGCCGGAGATAACACATTGTTGTACTGCTGCAGCAAAACGCACTACGGCACAAAGGAATTGTCCATTGTCTCTCTGACGCCGCGCTCGCACATTATCTCTTGGGAAAGATGCCACTTCGTGAAGATCAGCGGTCGATCTTAGATCACGCCCAGTCGAAGGTCGAACTCTGGCCAAAGGATTTTAGAGTGCCAAAATCCAATTTTGCGTCTACGCTGCAAAACGAGGACAATTTCAACGACGCTCTCGGAACTTCGAGTTCGGCGTCGGTTTGGTTGGAAAAGACCTGAATCGCTAGCTTGGGTCAGCCGTTCGAGCCCCACAGCCTTTCCTTTGCCATCGGAAAGATCTGTGCGCGGTGGGAGATGTTTTCATGGGCTCACAGCGCAGACAACGAGACATCCGTCGAAGCTTTACTGCACCAAACACACGGACGTGTCCTCATCTCTGACGATGACTCGTCAGCTTTGGAGCTCTCTCAACTGATGGTAGAAGTCGCAGGTGTTTGCAGTGTGGTGCGATCGCGTGACGTTTTCATCGTTCCAGCTTGTTCCACTGCATCTGCCGATGTCATTTTCGCCAAGGTGCCTGCTGTGACCGAGCCGCCTCAACTCTGAGCGTAGATGTGACCTTGAACTGGGTGACAACTGCTTGCTGGCTGTCGTGAAGCTCTGGTCCGTTCGGGGCGGCATTTACCGGCCGCCGACGCAGACAACTACGCCAACGGCATCTGCACTAGACTCGCTGTGGTTGTCGTCGTATGACAAACTGCCCCAAACTGCCCCAAACTGCCCCAAACGCCTCACAAGCAAGCACTGCTGCAGCTAATGTGGTGCCCAGACCATGCACCGCATGGCCATCGTGAAATCCCCGAGATGTTCCTCGGTGCATGGCAAGGCATGGCAAACTGCAGGCAGTTGAGCTAGTTGAAGTTGTCAGCCAATCACATTTCACCGCAACATGTAGCGTAAAAATCGTAAATGACTGATTCCTGCAAGAATATGTGGTCTCGGCGTGGATTCCGAGGCTCATACCATCGCCACCAACTTGCGGAGATTGTTTCTGCTGGTTAATCAACTTATATTTCTTCTTGCGGAGATTGTTTCTCGAGCGATTCCAACCCCAGGATCAAGATATCAAAGCAAGAATTCAAATGGCGGTGTATTCGCCAGCCAAACGACGACACTCCAAGCACCGAAAGAGGGAGTAGCGCTGCCTGTCGAAGACTCGCGGTCGAGACCTTCGAACGCTGCGATTTTAGCGGTCCTGGTCGTCCAAATGTGCTGCTGCAGCCTCATCGACACGAGATCGTCGTGAGATTTATTTCCTGACGCCGGCACAGCTTGACAGAAAATATTCGTCGTCAGAATTGAGGTCAGGTGGTGCCTGACGGAGTGGTCTGGCGATGAAAAAGCCCGCAGTGCAGGTGTCGAAAATCCTTGATGCCTCTGGTTCGATGCGCTAACGAGTCATCAGATACTGCATGTGTGACCTGAACATGCGGACTTGCAGAAGCTGGTGACATATTTTTTTGTTTTTGCAGCAAACGCTTGGTAGTCCACGTGGCCCACTCCGCACCAACCTCCGCGTTAACTACAGGCAAGTCTTTTGAAGTTCCCACGACCAACAGCGCCGAAGAAGCCCAGCGAAGTAGAGCTTGGGTGTGCAGCGTCCAGGTCGCCCCGTGCAGTGGGATCTCTCTCCTCTAAAAGTGCACGATAAAAAATGAAGCCTCGGACAGTAGAAGACCCGGGCAACAGCGATACGTTCTTGCAAGTTCACAAATTGGTCAAGTAGTCTTTCAAAGCGCAAGCTCCAGCAGCGGTCGGTTCTTGAGCAAGTGGGAATCTTCGATGCGTGTGTTCCTCTCCAGACGCCGCTCACCACCTGGTTGCAACGCGCCATTTCCTCTGGCAGCCGGAACAGTAGCTCGCAGCCAGTGCAATCAGGAACAACCAGACCTGGGGTATATATGATAACCTCACTTTGCCAACCCGCTGCAAGTAGAAACCACTACCCGTCCGCCACATTGCCAGCTTGTTTCCAGTCGCATCAGCACCACCTAAGTATTTTCACCAGGTTCCCTGCTGGCGTAATACGCCAAAGAATGTGCAGCAGTTGGAGCTGCGCCCAGCAGGTATGGAGAACAGGCTTTATCATCATCAACTTCCAGAGAGGCGTCACTTGAATATCTTGACATGTCCCGAATATTAGCACGACACCAGCACGCATCTGAAATTACCGCAGCTTCATTCATGTTGGCCATCGATGTCTTGCTGCAGCTCACGTCTTTGCGTCGAAAGGGGCTGGCGCGTCACTTGTCGGTCGGTCGTGCTGTTCTGCTGCAACAACAACTAACTATAGCAGCTCGGATTGACTTGTAACAAATCCAACGGCCAGACTGAAACTTCGAGGGTCCATCCAGGATTAGGCAGGGATCGGATTGCCAGGAAGAGTCTTACGTACGGAATTGAGCTCCTAAACAATGGGACGTAACTTCTTGTTTACAGCTTTGACTTTTACTTAGTCCGTCCCTCTTTACGAGGGACTTGAAAGAGATTGCATTGGTCCCTTTGCGTTCCAAGTTGGAACTTCCAACTCACCCGGGCTAGACCAGAACACGAGAGGACCGAGGCGTTCATGTCTGCATGCTACCAGTCGCTGGCGTCAAAGTGATCTCCTACCGTTAGTCTGAATTGATTGCGATCGATTTAAATTTACTATGGTTTCGACGGATTTCCAGAACTTTCGCTGGGTGAAGGCGGTCCGACCAGAGAGAGCAAGTAGCCGTGACCGGGGTGACCGCAATGCCAGCGATTGGCGCATCGCAAACGAGTTGCGAGGGCGCTTCGAGTGCCTTCCGACCGAACGGATGCAGGCTGCATTATGCAGCGCTGCAAAGCTGATTCTTGCTCGGTCTTTGCAAGAGTCCACTGCCGCCTGCTTCGGAACAGCCATGTCCCCTCGAAATGAGCAGCACTCCAAGTGATAGAATCTTCTGCCCGGGGCAGTCTCTTCGGAGACCGTCATGCAGACTCCGTGCAAGTGGCGTTTTGGTTGACAATAGCACCGACCAATTCCAACTACGGCAGCGATTGATTGCGCTCGTCCAGGACGTCCACCATACCTGTGATAATGCGGCTTGGCCGCCCCCAAAGAAGTTCATGCGCTCAGTCCATGGACGCGTCGATTGCTATCGAAGCCGGAAGCCGTTCACGTTGATGTCAGCTTCACTGCTAGGCGCATCGCTTCCTGAGCCAGTTCGATCCCTGATGTTGCCTGCATTGGCATCGCACTGAGAGCGGATAGACTCCAGTGTTCGATGTGCTCGTGTCGAAGACATGGAACCCGTGGAGCTGGCTGGTATCGGATGGTAGTCGGCAGGAACTCCACGTCAATGCTCCCAGTTGCTGGAGACTGGTCTGCAATGTTCAACAACAATGACCACTGATACTCTCCGAGGACAGGCAGTGCTGACCAAGATAATCCCAGTCCTCGTGTCAAAGGCCGTTCCTTCTGAAGAGCAGCAGTTGTGAGAGGGTCGTCGATCACCATGAGGCGTTCATCATCGAGCCGTGTTCGATGCAACGTCCGATCGCTGTCAAAACTGGCAGTGCAACTTCGAGGAGATGCCGGCTCTGCACGTGTACATGGATTATGTTGGTCACAGCACACCGGGATCCGCGGCTATATTGCTGCCCCGTTGGCCTAGTTTGGATCCATGAGCTAGTGCATCGCAGCGCGGCAGCAAGAAGACAATCACACCGATATTGCCTTACAAGTTTGTTTTTCTCGCTACTATAACTCGAGACGCAAGTTCAACGATCCCGGTTGGACGTGTTCCATGAGGCTGTCCTCGTCGCGCCACTGCCGCTGTCGGTGCTTGCTTGCAAACAGAAAGTAGCCCACGAGATGCGATGAGCACAGAACCGGCGGTAATAGCATTAAATGTTGCCACCCTGGGAGGAGTTTCTGTTCCGGTTATGGTTTAAACTACCGCCGTTCCTGATTGCGTCGAACGAAACCAGCACGCATGGGCTTGTTCCGCTGCAGCACATGGAGGCACGTTGGATTTCTAGCAGCGTGTCCTGGATAACTCACATTTCCCAACACCTGACGCACAACATTTAATCCTATCGAAGCAAAGACGTTTGTTGTGAGCGCTGATGCGGCAGCTAATATTTTAGACGCAGATGGCCAAGGTTAACGATTTCGGATCGATAAATACCTGACCAAGGTTTGTCTTTTCTTTTCGAAGTGAGGTGCATTGATGTCACTTAAGTCTACCAAGGTTTGTCAACTCTTTTATGGGCAACTGCTTGACGTGAAAGCTGTGGCATTACGACGCGCTATTTTCCAACCGATGCGGCAGCAATGGTTTGGCGTATCTTGCGAGCGCAGTTGCAGGAAAAGAGAGCACCTCAATTCTGACGACGAATATTTTCTGTCAAGCTGTGCCGGCGTCAGGAAATAAATCTCACGACGATCTCGTGTCGATGAGGCTGCAGCAGCACATTTGGACGACCAGGACCGCTAAAATCGCAGCGTTCGAAGGTCTCGACCGCGAGTCTTCGACAGGCAGCGCTACTCCCTCTTTCGGTGCTTGGAGTGTCGTCGTTTGGCTGGCGAATACACCGCCATTTGAATTCTTGCTTTGATATCTTGATCCTGGGGTTGGAATCGCTCGAGAAACAATCTCCGCAAGAAGAAATATAAGTTGATTAACCAGCAGAAACAATCTCCGCAAGTTGGTGGCGATGGTATGAGCCTCGGAATCCACGCCGAGACCACATATTCTTGCAGGAATCAGTCATTTACGATTTTTACGCTACATGTTGCGGTGAAATGTGATTGGCTGACAACTTCAACTAGCTCAACTGCCTGCAGTTTGCCATGCCTTGCCATGCACCGAGGAACATCTCGGGGATTTCACGATGGCCATGCGGTGCATGGTCTGGGCACCACATTAGCTGCAGCAGTGCTTGCTTGTGAGGCGTTTGGGGCAGTTTGGGGCAGTTTGGGGCAGTTTGTCATACGACGACAACCACAGCGAGTCTAGTGCAGATGCCGTTGGCGTAGTTGTCTGCGTCGGCGGCCGGTAAATGCCGCCCCGAACGGACCAGAGCTTCACGACAGCCAGCAAGCAGTTGTCACCCAGTTCAAGGTCACATCTACGCTCAGAGTTGAGGCGGCTCGGTCACAGCAGGCACCTTGGCGAAAATGACATCGGCAGATGCAGTGGAACAAGCTGGAACGATGAAAACGTCACGCGATCGCACCACACTGCAAACACCTGCGACTTCTACCATCAGTTGAGAGAGCTCCAAAGCTGACGAGTCATCGTCAGAGATGAGGACACGTCCGTGTGTTTGGTGCAGTAAAGCTTCGACGGATGTCTCGTTGTCTGCGCTGTGAGCCCATGAAAACATCTCCCACCGCGCACAGATCTTTCCGATGGCAAAGGAAAGGCTGTGGGGCTCGAACGGCTGACCCAAGCTAGCGATTCAGGTCTTTTCCAACCAAACCGACGCCGAACTCGAAGTTCCGAGAGCGTCGTTGAAATTGTCCTCGTTTTGCAGCGTAGACGCAAAATTGGATTTTGGCACTCTAAAATCCTTTGGCCAGAGTTCGACCTTCGACTGGGCGTGATCTAAGATCGACCGCTGATCTTCACGAAGTGGCATCTTTCCCAAGAGATAATGTGCGAGCGCGGCGTCAGAGAGACAATGGACAATTCCTTTGTGCCGTAGTGCGTTTTGCTGCAGCAGTACAACAATGTGTTATCTCCGGCTTGGACGTGGAAAAACCTGCAGAGGAAGGAAGCCATCTGTGATGGACCAAAAACAGGCAAAGCGATCGTGGATGGCCTTCCGACTTGTCCACGCAGAGGTGACATTGCGTTTTAAATAATATCTCGAGCACAAAAATAATAGTCGTCACCCAAGGCAGGAAAAGCGAGGTGGTGCCACGGACATCTGTCTTTCTAGCTGCCGCTATCATACCTAAAGCGTGCAAGTCGAAGGACATCATCATGTTTTTTTTTTTAAGAAAGGTTAAAACAATCGGTAAACACTGTCGTCCTTCCAACCTGGTCGCTATGTCCAAGGGAACGGAGCTGAAGTATGTCACTTCAGACCTCCATGCAGCACTTGTCCTCGCAGCTGCTCGCCTAAGACAGGTGACAGAGACTCCTGCAGTGTCCACTCAATTGAAATTCGCTTGGTTAATATTGCTGCGACTAGTTTGATTCGCGTCGGAGCCACTTCGCTCGGATCGAAACCCGCACGGAGCTGGCGCGGCGACATAACCGCCCTGAATTTCGATTTGGGCGGCCCACGATAGCCCTCTCAATGCAACTGCGCGCTCGGAGGTGGACATCTTGAATAGTGTGGGCTGCGCTGTGCGTTGGTTCCCATAACGAGATTCTCGAGCTGAGTACGTTGAATTAGCAACAATACCGTGGAAAATTACAAACAGATCGAGCTGGTTTGTGGTAGCGCCCTCTACAACGGCGTTCTGCTCCAGCAAGAACGTCATTTGAAGACGCCGTACGCGTGTTACTCGGTTCAAATCGATGAAATTGTTGGCGCCGCCGTCAGACCTTTGTGTTGATAAAGACTCTTCGGGTTTGAAAGCGTACAGATCCAGCTCCAACGCCCCAGCATCGCCGAAACTCGCCACGTAGTCGCCGATGGACCACCCTCCTGCAACAATTAGAGTCGAACGGCCACTCGGAGTCGCTTGGAACGTGCGCAAACGTCCGTCCAGCACCAGTTCCAGCGACGATGGGCCCGTACCGATCGGCGTGACCGAGCGCATCGAAAACAGGGACCCATCGGTCCGGACGGCAATGTCGACGCACACGAATTCGTGTAGCCAACGCACCAAATCCACGACAGAAGGCTCCATCGACGCCTCCTGGCTCGTGCTAATGTGGAAGGAGCCAGGGTCTAGCAGCCACCGACGGCTCCAGCGGTTGTTTGTATCGACTTCGCCTGTCCACTCGGGACCTGTCATCTGCTCTCGGAGCTGCGTCTCAAAGGCGTCGAAAAGAATCTCCACCGCCTCCATGTGCGAATTGGTCTGTGATCGGTAGCCCATCAGCAACGCCGAGACCTCGGAGCGAAGTGCGTTGAAGCGCTGCTGGCCGTAAATCAACGAAAGCACTTCGTCCACCAGTGCTGGCAAATTTAAGCGACCACCTGAAAATACAGCACAGGCGGTTGGCTGTCCCAGCTGGAGGAGGTCCTCCAGCACTTCGTAGAGATCTAGTACGAGCGTCATGAATCGCTCGCGGGGTTGACTTTGGCCATCGGTGTCGCCCTTCGCTGTGAACGCCGACTTAATAGCGTACAGGACAGCTCGCGACGACACTGCGCGCAGTAAAAGGTGAGCAGCTGCCTGCATCACCACCGTGTCGCGCGTGGGAGTCTGTCTGGTAGTAAACGACGCTGAGCTTCTGCACAGACAGAGGAGGAAGGAGCTCAGAGCGCCAAAGAGTTGACTGTTGACTCGATCGCTGGGCGCTCGCAGGCATTCGGCGACTCGCAGCCAGTGGGGACGCACTTCCCTCTGCAATAAATCGGCAGAAATTCCTGCGTCAGGAAGCGCCACGTAGTGCAGGAAGCGCCACAGGATGAGCAAATGCTTGGCCTTCTCGGCCAAGTCGAACTGGCGGGCGCGTCGTAGTACCAGAAAGCTCTGTCGGGCATCTCCACGGAGCTCTCACGGCGAATTGCATAACCCATTCCCCTCTGATTTAACGTTGCAGCGCCTTCACGTTTGGTCTCGAGCGCGTCCTCGCGGTCTGACCCGGTCGAGTCGATTTCCATGGCGTTGGAGGACAATTGGGCTGTCAGTTCCGATGAGTCTGCATCGATGGCTGAAAAATCATCTCCAACGACGTCAAGCGCCGGCAAATCACATCCCGCGTCGGTCGAATTGTTTCCCGATCGCCGGTACGAAATGAGCTTAAACGCTGGAGATTGTTGGCGGGCCAGGACGAGCGCGTCAACGTCTCCATTCTGAGACCTCGAGCCCGTAAGCTGGAAAATATAGAGCACCAGGTGGTGCGTCATCTCTCGCTGCGTCCTCGTCACGCTGCTGTCGTAGCTGTAGAACCACTTTGGGAAGCGATGATTGTTGAGGACGTAGAGCGTGGCATTCTGTCATAGTCGAGTCGATCACAGATCCGATCGTTGTCCATGCAACACAGCAAGCCACAAAACGAGCAGGTTAACGCTGTTCCGGTGTCAAGCAGCCTGGCTGCAAAGCAAGAGCAGTCAGAACTTCGGGAGGACGAACCTTGGGGAGCGTTTGCTGCTTGGCCTCGCCTTCTCTCACGGCTCGGATCCACATCGTCTGCTCCCGACTGTTGGCGCCCAGCAGAGTCTCCGGGAGCGACACGACCTTGCCAGGCTGCAGTTTGCGCTCGTGCTCCTGGCCGGCGTCGTCTGCATTGTTGTTGCTGGGGGCGTCCACGAGGTTGACGGGCCAGAGCGGCACCACGCGCGACGGCTCGAAGCGAGCGCAGACGACCAAGTTTTGATGGTCGACGACCGGAAGCTCTGCTTGGAACGTGACGAGCACGTGCACAGAGGAGCCGCAGTAGCACCGCTGGACGTGCTCCGGACAGCAGTGCGGGAAGCACCGCAAGAGCTGGAGCCAGCAGATTGTTCTCTTAGTTAGTTATGTCTGTTGCCAAAGAAGTCGAACGATCACAGTCGTGGGGTCCTCTTCCTACCTTGATTCCTTTCTCTCGATTGCTCCTAAGGGACGAACGGCACGAGTCAGTAGTCTACAGACGTGGACCCTTTGGCGATAGGAGGACGCCTTCGTACCTCGCGTAGTACCGACGGAAGAGCGGGTGGTCGTCTTCGCTGCAGCTCAGTCGCAGGAAGCGGCAGGACAGGACGCGCACCATGTCGGCTCAGACTCGTCGTGCTGTTCCTTGGCGGTTCTCTGGGGGTAATGGGGGAAAAGGCAAGAGGAGACTGTCCTGGACAGAAGGGGAGAATAAAACTTCGCATCCAGCGTCCCACTGACTGCGGTCGCTCGAAATGCTCCAAGTGGTTTAGCCCGACGCCAAAAGACGGTCTCTAGTGGAGAGGGCGCTGCTCTCCAGCCACTTTGGAAATGGACGCTCGGCATAGCAAAGCCGACTGAGAAAATTCAGAACGCGGGCGAAAAGTGTTGCAACCTCTTCCACGGTTTCCCTCCTTGTAGGGGACTTCGATCCAGCAGGCCTGCGCCCCACACGCGCGTGAACGGCTGGCGCAGGTAACGGTGACTGCTGAGCACAGGAACGTCGTTCTCCAGTTTGCAGTTTGCAGTTTGCCTCCACAGCACGTGGGTCCCTTTCTGCTGGACACCTCCCACGACAGCACAATCACTGGTCAACGAGTTCTGTGTTGCTTTCACTGCTTCCCAAAAATCGCATTTTGCATATCGCCGACGGGGAATATTCTATGTATAAAGAACTACAGAGAACATTCGAACCATATCCTGTAGTCTGAGTTATAATGTAAGTTCTTTTTGTTATATTATCATTTTGAATAGGGTTAGGTAACACAAAATAAGTATTTTGTATTCTTTTAAAAAAACATACAATAGAGGACGAATAAAATACCGCCATCGACTGGCCAGTAAGTACAGTACATGTACTGTATTAACACGATCCCGTGAAAATCGAGACAAATGGCGCGCCAGGATTGTCGGCATTGGGGTACCATCATTCTGTCTGCGGGTAAACCAGTGTCCAGTATACATCTATTTTACATGTCGTCGCATGGTCAAAACAGACGCTTTGAGCTATAGGACCTCTGCTCGGAAGATGAATGAAAGGAAAAGTTATCCATGTATGCACGCGCGCAAAGCGCCAGAATCTCGTCTGTATGTCCTACAGGATTCTGCATGCTCAACATTTAAATCTCGCTCAAAGGTACACTTGCAACAGCACTTCCCTCAGTATTAGACTCGGTCGCCATTTTCCAGACCAAGCTTACTTCGTAGCAGCTTCAGACGCTCTGCAGGCAGGGGCGAACGTCATCAGGTCTGGTATCATCTCCTGGTTATCGACGTACTTCGTCTTGACAATACCCTTAGTTGCGTAATCATGCAAAATCTTCAACTTCACGTCGACATGTTTCGCTCGGGCGGAGCCTGCTTCATTCGTAATCTGTATAACCACAACCTGGCTGTCGATCATCAATTTCACAGGCACTTAAATCTTCAACCCCAACGCACCATACAGCTCTCTCAAACCCAACGCTTCTTGTCCCCCAACTGGTGCAGCTAGAAATTCTACCCCCACAGTCGACAGAACGATGTGGACGCTGCTGAATCTGTTCGAATCTGTCGGTGTGCATAAGTGTCCGAGCAAAGGTCAAACTGGTGCGGACGCTTCTAGAAAGTGAAGCGAAAGGAATTTGTGGTAAGCTACCACAACGTAGTTTCCACCAACGTTGGGACTTTGTTAAACACAATTCGTTAGCTTTCAATTGTCTACTCGTGACCACAAATGACTGCGATCTGTTTCTTGAAGTACCAGTTCGTGTTGCTTTGGGCGGCGTAACGTTTTCCCGATGAAAACCGTCTAGAACCTGCTAACATTGGTTAAAACCTAGTAGACACTTAGCGCGTTATTCTTTACTAGATGGACAGCAAGAAAAGCTTTCACATGATCGCTCCGGTGAATCCTACAACTGTACACCGTTAATCCCAGTTTCCACGCGCTGTTACTCCGGATACAACTGTGGTGAAGGAATTACTCCACTTGGCAACGTAGCCTTAATATACAGTAGCCCCTGCCCACAACAACACGTCTCTCCCTCTTGCGAAGGTTCGACGAGAGTTGAGGCTTCGCCTGAAGGACGCCCAACTCGACTCACCCAGAGCCAGTCAAACGCACCCTCCTGCGATGTTTCGGCCAACCAAACAGCGCCACTAGCCCCGAGCTTTGGCTAGGACGCTTAACACACGATAAACTCACTCAAACTCCGGGGTTCCTCTAAAGAGAGGAAGCCACGCCTGGGGAAAGCGCTTCCGGAGCCGCCGCAGCAGAGCTACGGCTAATAGGGTCGGGGTGGAGGCGAATAGGCTCTCCTAGATAATATAGCGGCTTAGCACGCGCCGCAAATCAATCCCTTTCGGGCAACACACACTTCTTGCCCTTACCAACGAACGCTCGCACACACTGCTCACCGCGTTCGCCGAACTAGCATAATCCAGACACACACACACACAAGTCTTACCTCTGGAAGTCCAGGAGCTTGTGCGGCTTGAGTAGTCGGTGGAAAATACTGTCCTGTTTAGTGTGGCCATTCGGCCTTATCGTTTCCTATGTCTTTCAGTATGTCCTATACAAATATACAGTGAACGAAGGTTCGTTTCAGATCTTGCGACCCTCTACAAAGACTCGAACCGTCGTCATCCGCGGGAATTGTGAAACTTCGCAAGCGCCTAGTATAGGACCGCCCGTCCTAATATAGTCCGACATAGTCCTGAACTAGGCGTCTTCTTAAACCCATGTTCGTGAGTCTAGCGTAGTGACGCATTGCCACTATATCCAGGGGTTCGTCAGCATGGTTTGACTCTGCCTCAGTATACCCTTAGCGCACCCAATACTGCGAAAGTTCCACTGCTCAACCCTTCGACCCGCCGCGTAGCGAACAATCGCTGCACCACACAACCGCCTAGTTCGTGTTATTTGGAACAATTAAGACTACCACTCACGTTGGTTTTGGATGGCGAATTAAAGGGGCATTATAGAGGGACACAACCTGGCAAAACGATCAACCCAAAGAAGGCAAGAACGGAGTCTAAAAAGGCCATGTAATTTGAAACGTCAAGCCGTATCGTGGACGACGAGCCATTTTGGGAGCTTTGTAAGCGAGTGATCAGCCTTATGAAGATGATTATGGATTGTTGGAATGTGACGGGCGATATTTATTGACGATCTACCGGCAATTGATACATATCCTCGAAATTCCTACCTAGGTATTCGGCACCAACAGCCTATGCGATTTTGAGTAGCATCGATGTACGTTGGAAGTTCCTTCACAGAAAAGCAACGGGAATAGCGTTTCTGTTAGACTCATCAACGGATATTGATACCATCCATGATGAAGACAACAATAAAATGTTGCACTCGAAGCGTCAAAATCGTCTAGGTGCGCATAAATAAAGAAGTTGGCGTTGATTTACACGTCTTGTGGTGGGTTTGTCGCAGTCCCACAAGATGTATTTGATGGCTCCGCTATCCAAGAGCATGCTAAAGGGAGACGACCCTGGTCTCTCTGGATATTGCCGTATAATCGAGATTATCTTCAGTAAACAGTATTCTGTCTGGAAAGAAGAGAAATATGTCAAACTCCACCTCCGCTTTAGGCTTGATGTAGGAGTTGCCGTGTCGAGCGGGAGTTAACCACATCCTCGGCAACACGAGTAATGCCTGGCCACTTGGGAGCTCTATAACACCAGTATATAGTTGACTCCAAGCACCTGTTCGTTGACGTACCGTTTTGTATCGCTCCACCTCCCCGCTCCCTGATCGCTTCTTTTTGTATATCCATTTTAAGTGGTGGGGCGATACACCAGGTGAAGTTTTCAAACCTCCCATGCGTCATGTTCTTGTGATGCATTCAGCTCTTCTAGTTCAAGCAACCCTCCACGTCTCAGTGTGATCTTTGCTGCACTGGTGGATATTGTTCCGATACCAATTCCTGGCATCGATGGCGGAGACGAGCCAAGGCCCGATCGTCGCTCTCTTTCTCCTGTTGCCCCTCTGGTACTGGGTATGCATTATGTTGGTTTAACCATGACCGAGTTTTCTCTCCACCAAATTTTCATCGTGACTTCGACATTTTGCAGCTGATGTTTGGCATTTTCTCTGAAGGTACTTCTGGATGATTTGGGAAGTGTGGAGGACACCATGATTGGGGCGCCTACGAACGAACGCTTCCGGCAACCTGTAGAATGGTGTATGCACTCCTTACGAGGTTATTGTGCTAGGCTCATACTGCCTCTTCCCGCAGACGACCACCAATATGGTATCTACAGCTTCTTTTGGTGTGCATGCGTCTTCATTAGTGCGAGCCTGATGTGTGGATGTCAGCCAAATAAAGACAAAGTATAGGAAGATATGCCACGGCGATGGGCCAGAGACCGTGGACAACCCGTTAACAAGTCATCATGCTGGATCAAGTCTTCCGAGCACATTTCCAGTCACTCGCTAGCAAAATACATCAAGCTGCTGGTGCAGCTTGTTGATGCCGAGGTTTCCTGAAGGTTGATCTCACAGTTCGCAGCCATGTTTTACGGATTGACTGAAGGATCGACTGTGCTTGTCCTTAGGGCAACCTTGCCGGCAAGAACAAAGAAGAAAAAAGAACAACCAAAAGCTACCAGGTTTCAAACTATTATTAAAAACGTCACCAACCTGGCAGCTGCAGCGGCCCTGAGAGAAATAGCAGAGCTCGTTCCACTCCAAGAGTACATCACAAGTTGGCCATCATCCAAGGCAGTCAGCTCCGGCGACTGCGAATGATATCAACGCTGCAACGTCGTCATCATCTTCGTTCTCGTCTGCGCTCGCATCGGTGAGGTCTAGGTTGTGCTGGGCAGCGCTCGCGTTGAACCAGCGTACAGCGAGCAGCTCTTCACGGGTTAAACGGCTTTCCATCACATTGTTCCGGCTACCGCTTTCTCTCAATCGTGTAGTCGACAGAGAGGTAACTGAAACCTACCGGTGCAAACACAAATTGCTGATTTTAGTAAATTGCGGGAAAATGCCGTGATTAACTTTCTTCGGAATGCTGGAAAGAAAAGATTGTTTATCGCTCCAAGAGTTACAACTGGGGGATAACTCCAAGGAATGTGTAACTGTGAAAAGAAAATGGGATCATGTGAGAGCCTCCGTCGAGGACGAAGTCTGCGTTTGTACGTAGTTGCAGTTGAGATCATCTTGTCCGAGCGGTCTTAGCGGGTTGTTCCCGAGTCACTCACTATATATTGATACAACATTAGTCAACAAGCTTTCAGGCGCTCAGGGCATCAACTACAGTATCACTTGTTTTGAAATACGCTTGTATCGATGGCTGCATTAACTCAGGTAACATTTTTATTCCAATCTCTTTTCCCAGTGCAGCAGAATTTAGGGCCATAAGCAATTATGGCTCGCACTTTTGACATTACAAATAACATATTATGTAGTTGAAGTTGTTATCCAATCAGAAAAGGACATGAATGTTATTGCCTCACAGTGCGAACCTCAACGTATCCTCCATGGAATTCCAGCAGCGGCGTCCAGTGTACGTCCAACCAGTTTGTTTCTCGATCCTGGTCCGAACGTGTGGTCCATGGAGATACTCCAGACATGATCCCACGCACAAACATGAACCGATCACTTACACTCGAGCTGCTGTTCAGGTTCGCAGCACTTCCATCGTTGAGAGTAAAAGATAAACTTACACGACGCCGCATTGACACGTCAATATTGGCACTGGAAGCAGCGCCAGGCATGCTATCAGCTGCCAGTCCCGTGGCAAACAGATCCAGGCTGAATGAGTTCATATCGTGGGAGAATTTTGCCACGTAGTCGCCGATGCCCCAGCCCCCAGCTGTCCCTAATGAAGACGACACGCCGCTAGGGAGCTCCTCAAACACGCGGAGTCGCCCGTCAAGCGTTAGCTCCATGCCTGCAGTCGCTGTACCAGCACTGAAAGGCAGTACGGACCGCAGAGACATCTTCGTCCCGCCAGATGTAAATGCCATATCAATGCACCCAAACTCTCGGAAGAACTGCACAACATCAACCACTCGGAGGCCCTCAAGTAGCTTGGTGCTTGTGTTTGACTTCACGTTACTCATACTCAGAGAATCGGGAACCAACAGCCAGCGCCGACTCCACAAACTCCCCAGCGTGCCAACCACTGACGACACATTTGGCAGCCGATTTCCGCGGGCAAAGGGAGGAGGCTCCAGCCAGCTTTGTCGGTCTTCTGGCCTGGTCGTAGATCCTCTTGCTTGTCTGCAGAACATGTAATACCCATTGTTCAGCGCCTCTAAGAGTGTGTCGGGCGATTTCTGTCGCCTTAGAAGCAGGGCCGACATCTCGGGTCGGAGGATACCGAACCGGGTGTGGCTGTACGCCAAGGAGAGCACTTCGTCCACAAGGTCTTCTAGCGACCCGTACGGTCGGCCATTTGCTTCGCTCCTGGTCGAATGGGGGTATGAGATCTCCCGTAGCACCTCGTTCAGGACGTCGTAGAGATCCGACACGAGCTCCATGAACCGCGTCCGAAGCTGCCGATGGTTCATTTCTCTAACTGGGTCCGGTGCTAGTGCGGAATGCAGCAGATTCTGAACGGAGCGAGATGATACCGCTCGAGTAAAGAGATACGCCACTGCTCGAGCCACAGTATCTTGTTTGGACAATTGTCTCGGGGTCGACGCTCCAAACACGCTGGCCAGAAAAGAGATAACGACGCTCCCGAGTTCGTTGCACGGACGCGATAGCGGCGCTCGAAGTGCTGCAGCAGCTCGTAACCAGTGCGTTCTCACGTGAGTATTAATCGAATCCACTTCTAAGTCGAGGTCGTCTAAAGACACGTGCTGGAGGAACCGCCAGAGAACGAGTAAGTGCTGCCCTTTTTCGCGAAACCCGTGCTCGCGAGCCTCCGGTTCAAACTGCCACAGCGTTGCGTCCTCGCTGGAAACGTCAAAAGAGTCCTCGTGTCGAGCAGGCTCTCTTGTATCGTCTGTCTTTTCAAATCTGCGATGCGAGTTGTCACTATTTCTTCGTCGATCTTCAGCAGCTCGTTTGGTATTGCCGCCACTTGGAACCTCAGAAGGTCGTTTAATATACAGCTGCGGCTGGCGTTGCTGCTGCCCCATGACTATCCGCGAGGCAGACAGCAAGTCTTTGGCCGACACAAACGATTTTCCTGGAGCGGCGTCGTTGGAGTTGTCTGACGGTTTATGCACTGCAGGTTGCAGGCATCCTGGGTTGTTGGAAGCGTCCGACCGTCGATAGGAAACTAGCAGAAACCCAGGGAAGCGTGACGAGCTAGTACTGAGGCGTTGGCGTGTCCTTGTTGCTGCGTCCGCTCGACAGACGTCGTGAAGACATAGGCAACGAGGTGGTGCGTCATCTCTCGGTGCGTGCGCGTGAGGCTGCTGTCATACCCGTACAGCCACTTGGGGCACTTGACGTTGTTGATCACGTAGAGGACCGAGTTCTTCCAAGCACCGAAAAATCTCGTCAGTATATCTGCAGCGAGCAGGTAAAAGTCTTACCTTTGGAAAAGCCTGCTGCTTCGTCTCAGCCTCCCTTTCAGCTCGAATCCACACGGCGGCGTTTACTTCGCTGCTTCGAGCGTCTGGTGCCATGCCGAGTGCGTGAGGAGGCAGACACACACTCGCCCACTTCAAGCCTGCGCTCGTTCTCCCGTCGCTTATCGTCGCTGCCATCTGAGTCGCCAACGCCGCTTGGTACGCCCAGATTGACAGGCCAAAGTGGAGCCACTCGCGACGGCTCGAAGCGAGCACACACCACCACGTTGCTCAAAGGCGCAGCGGTCGAGAAAGTCACCAGCACGTGCACGGAGCAGCCGCAGTAGCTCCGCTGAATGTGTTTTGGGCAGCAGTGCGGGAAGCACCGAAGCAACTAAGCGCCAGTTGTTAGGAAAGACCGAAGGAGGATCGGATCCAGAAATTGGGCACCTCTTACCTTGACATCTCGCTGTCTATTGGTCCTGTAGGGGAGAACGCCGCGAGGTTAGAGAAGCCGCATGGCCTCATTGTGACGAACGCACCTCGCATATTCGCGTCGGAAGAGCGGGTGGTCATCTTCCGAGCAGTCCAGTCGAAGGAAGCGGCACGACGCCACGTGAGCCATGGACACAGGGGAGGGTCTGGTGCTTGGAAACTACGCAGACTTCGGTCGGTTGCGAGGCGAATGGCGGAATGGCCCTGGATTGCCTGCTCGCGTCGCTTTGGCGTCCACGTAAAACTCGAAAAAGGGGCCAGCAAAAACGGCGGCATGCACAAGGACTGGACCTGCCTCGCACTCAACCACCACTCCCAGCAGCAAGGGACCAATGAGTCAACGCGGATTGTGTCCTACAGCTCCCTCCCAGGCTATGTGAGAGCTGCTTGGACGTGCAGAGCGAGGGCTCGACTTGAGTCGCATTGTATTTCCTGCTGACCAACATCTGCGTTGGGGAGAGCGAAGACGACGCTGCTGTGGGTCTCCAAGGGGATCTAGGAAAGCGCCAACGTCTTTCTCATTCTTCGACAGCCCAAGAGTGAGTTGCCCGTCGCCGAAGCACGGTCTCGGATGGCCAGCATCAAGCCATCTGCATCGCGTGCTGTCTGTGCCTGTGAGACTACAATCCCCTCTCTCCGCCGCGAGAAGCGCTCCCAGTTTCCTCGTCCCTGTCGCGGCTAATGTGCTTCCTGGCTCAAGAGGACCGCGGCCCATCTGTGGACCTTTGGTGGACGGTGCGTAACTGTTGCTACCAGCACATTTATGAGCTGCGCTGCGGAATTCGATGGTGTTCCGAGCGGGGGCCTGCATCGAGCAAGGTCTCGTGACCTCGTCGTGGTGCTGGCAGTTGCTAGGGGTGAAGTGCAGTTGGAGGAATTGTCTGTGCAGTGTCATGGTCCAAGCCAAGTTTGCGGCTGACCGATTTAAACTCGACAAGGGCGACGCAGGGGATTCTGCTGGACCACTGGCCATCAAAAGAGCAATTCAAGGGCTGCATGCACAACGTGCAGTATCCACATGCAAAGAACCAACAACTTTGAAGGCGAGGATGAGGATAAGAGTCCAGTAGCTGCTACTGCAAAGAACTCGCTGCAGCTGTAACAATATGCGCTCTCGGTTCGACGCTTTTTCGCAATGAAAGCAGCGATTCTTCGGCCGCCATCGGATTGCAGAGACTGAGAGAGTCTGAGATGTGGCTTGCCACCGTTTCCTGCTGCTCAAGAATGACTGGCAGAGCTAGAAGATTTTTTCAAGCACCGAAAAACGCAGTAGCACTGGAGCGCGGTCTATGGAGATCACGAGATCAAGAAAAGACCAAGTTGCTATCGTGCCGGAAACGAGGTCTGGTGGCTGCTACGATATCGACGATACTGACAACACAAAGCCGACATGTTCGACTAATTGGAGAGGCTGTCCACGTTGCTTGTGGAGAGAAACCATGGACAGGCCGCGCGCCCATGTGAGTCATCAGAAATTCCAGTTACGATTTGGATTTGGCAACAGATTCGTTGCCAAGTGTGTCTTGGATAAAACCTGACACAGGCAAGCAACGTCAAAACACCACAAGAAGAAGGAGCAAATTTTGAATCGCGGCAATTATTTCTCTAGCGGCATAAATCTCGTGAAAACCTTGACATCAACATGCTGTTTCCGGAGCATGTGCCCTGATAGCGCCCCAAGCTGTCCTTTTGAGTCTAGCGAACCTTGTGCAAGCCCAAAACAAAGTAAGGACACGGTTTCAAAACTGGGTCATGGTTTTTGCTGTGGCATGTTGCAAATTCCTCAAGAACCATCCAACTGCCAGCTTTGACACAACTGAGCATCTTGGTCGCTCGAATAGCAGTGAACCTCCGACCTCGAGCCACAAGTTCTCCCACAAGCTTTGTCCAGCAAGCAACCGCGACTGTAAAACCAAGCTGCGCATCTAAAAATCGAAGATGAATTGATTCTTGTTGAACTCACTGACACTGCTGTGGCGGCCTCCACAAATTGGCAGTCCTCACCACGTTCTTGCTCGGCCCAAGCTTTGGTCTTAGCTCGCCACTTCTTCAAGTACACATCGCTTACATCGATGTGGGAACACGTGTACAAACCCTGGCGTCGGGCGTTCAGAACTCGATTGACTTGGCGGCTTCTGCTCTTCCCCACAGCACAAGACCTGCGAGCAAGTTGGCGTGAAAATCACAAAGTACTCCTTCTGTGAAGAGTACACACGGCAATCATCTTCCATGCAACGTGGAGACTGCGAAATGACATTCTCTTCAGGAGGCCCCAACCGAAACGCCAAGCGTTCCAGGGATGATGTGCTCCTTCAAAAGGCACTGCCAATTCATCTACCAACAAGCAGCCGAACTCCATTTCGACGAATCGGCAATACTGTCGATAACACGTCAATTGGGCTTCGAACAGCCAAAAGACACTGATGCTATCGCTCTAGAGCAACACACCATTTGGATTCCTCAACGATAAATCTGATGCTACGAGATAAAGCAGCTTAGACGAGAAATCCGTTAAATTGTTAATCAACTCATTTTAACTAACTTGGTCTTGGCTCGCCACATGCAAATGCCCCCAACATAGTCTTCCCACTTGTCTCTCCCGCTTTGTTGAGAGCAAACTTGTATCGTCTTCACAGCAAAATACCATCATGCGGCACGATTTTCCGTAGCAAACTGTCGAGTATGTCTGCTGCAGTAGCCGAGCTTGCTGTCGAGAGGTTTACAGAAGATTTAACCCTGCAGCAGTACTTTACCCTTCAGATTCCTCCCTGGTGGCACTAATTCCACGCGGTGATGCAGCACAACGCTAACCGTACTGGTTGCTAGTAGCTCTTGTAAAGCAATATTTCCCATTGAAACCATTCCCTGCTGGCACCATACCAACAGAAGCCTATGCGTTGAAATAGCACAGCGCTGACAGTGCTGGTCGCCATAGAAGTTCCTGCAGAGGCTCTCAAATCGATGGTAGTGTGTCATTTGACTGCTGTCTTAAGAAAGCCTTGTATAGCTGCTTTTGCTGATCGCTTAAGACACTGTACACGACAGAGAGAGAGGCCCAAATGAATAGGAGAACGTTAGCAGTTCGTGGGCTAGCGTGCTGACATTTCCGTCTTACCTAGGGAGGGGGAGCTTCGCTTCATGAGCTCAGAACCAAAAAAATGGTCTGTACTGAATGGACAAAAATTGCTCCCAAAATCAATTTTAGGCAGTACCAAATCCTCCACGGTTTGCCAAGCTGCTTGGCTTGCGAGCGTAATGTCCTTGCAGGCTCCTCGGCCCCGCCGCCTGCCGCCACGACAGCGCCTGGGTTCGTGAATCACTCATCATGCGTGATCGTTACCACTTAAACTGTTACCCTCCTGTCTATTCATTACAGCGATTTAGTCTACACTCGTTTATGAGTTGGTGGCGCTGCTTTCAGAGTGGAATGGACCCCTTCTCAGGGTGTCGAGCACTGGGCGAGAGGATAACGTGTGGGTTTTCTCGGAAGGCCCGTGGGGTTTGGGTACCAACAACTAGAGCACTGGGATCGCAGTGACGCTGCTGCTACAGGCGTGTTGAAGCACTTCCTCGTATTGGAGCCGGAAGTTTTGGATGGAATGCTACGCGAAATGACGTCGATGTACAAAACAAGCTACTCTCGACGCAATCTCTGCATTTTGTGGAGAAGAAATGAGAACTGTGGTAGCATGAGCAACAAGCATCTGCAAGAGAAAACTTGGGATCGCTAAAGCGGGTCCAGTGAATAAAATTGGAGGTGATTGGTGTGCGATGTCGAGCCAAGTCAGCCGGAGATGTTGTGGCATTAATGTCGTATTGTTGGCCTTCTCGGGCTCCAGCATTTCGGTTGTTTATCTCCGAACTAAGGATGAAGCTTGTACTGGGCGGGCGCATTCGTGTTTTCCGAGACCTATCTAGCCGCATGTCGTATCTGGAGATTGCACGGAAAGATTGCTATCCGGAGACTTGAGCAACAAACGAACGCCGTGGCCAGATCATCACTTTCAAGGAACACAAGAAGAGGCAAATCCTGCAGCAGCAGTTGTGGATGGACTTGAATTTCGGTCTCGTCAAGGCAAGGGCTTGAGCTCACAGTGACGGTCGGAGGCATCTCTCGTGTCCTTGTCGCCAAGGGCTCATGTAAACGTGTATGATGACGTACTTCAACTTGGTCCATACAAAACGCAAGTATATTCCACGGGGCAAGATCCACCGAGATGTGCAACCTCCACGTGCGTTGGTAAAGCTCCCAAGGCCTCTCATTCCCCAACTTGCAGTCACTTGCACACCCGAAACCTCCTACACATCGAATCGCTTCATCATGACCAGCCCACTGATCGACTATAAGCTCTTCACGCCGCTGGAATTGGCCCCGGGGCTCACCTTGAAGAACCGCATCGTCTACGGGCCTACCACCCGTGCGAGGGCGGACCCCAACACCCACGTGCCCTTGCAGCGCAATATGGTCTACTATGAGAACCGTGCGGGCGCAGGACTTATCGTGTCAGAAGGATGCGCCATCTCCCAGCAAGGCTTCGGGTGGTATGGAGCTCCAGCACTCTACACCGACGACCAGGAGAAGGCGTGGAAGCAGCTCGTGGACCGAGTGCACGCCAAGGACGGCAAGATCTTTCTGCAGCTCTGGCACATGGGGCGTCAGTCGCACCCTTCGTTCCAGCCAGACCATCAGGTCGTGTCGTCGTCGGCCACTCAATGGGAGAACAGCCGCACTCGAGACGCCAACGGAGAGCACGCGAGTTTTGAAAAGGCCCGTGCTTTGAAGACGGAAGAGATCCCTGGGGTTGTCGACATGTACCGCCAGTGTGCAATCCGTGCCAAGCGCGCAGGTTTCGATGGTGTCGAAGTGCATGGCGCCAATGGATATCTACCGGATCAATTCCTGCAATCCTGCACGAACCAACGCACGGACAAGTACGGCGGCTCGTTCGAAAACCGCTATCGATTCCTCGGTGAGGTCGTCGAAGCTCTTAAGACGGTGTATCCAGCAAACCGAATTGCGGTGAGACTGTCCCCCAATGGCCAATACGGAGGCATGGGCAGTGCGGACAATGCCGAGATGTTCGTGTACGCGTTCCAGCGTCTGTCGGAGCACGGTTTGGCTTATTTGGCCATGCTGGATGGCTTCGGCTTCGGCTACATGACGCAAGGTCGCTTGTTGACAGCATTCGACGCCAAGATGGCGTTCAAGGGGAACGTTATGGCGAACAACAGTTATGCACGTGGCACGGCCGAGGGGTCATTCGCAGTGGAGCTGCCGACTTCGTTGGGTTTGCGAGACTCTACATCCCCAACCCAGACTTGGCCGAGCGCTTCCAAAACGACTGGCCTCTGAATCCTCTAGTCGCTCATGAATTCCTCTGGGATGCTTCCAAGGGCGACGAAGGTTACAACACGTTCACGAAATTCCAGCCTGCTAATGGAAAATTATAGAAACTCTGCTGGTTTGTCGGTTGTGAAGCTGCGGAGGGCGCCGAAAACACAATGAAGAAAACAAGTAAATGTTGAGTGGTGTGGCAAAATTTCTTAAAAACAAGTACTTGCTGTGCTCGTAAATTTGTTGATCGCCACCACCGGTGCTACAAAACCGCGATTGTTCGCAGTCTCCAGCGTCAATTCTCGTGCTAGTAGCGTAGTTTGTATAGCAGCCAGCGCTCGTGAGAAATGAGGGTCTGGGATATACCGGGGTGGGAAAACATGTCGATGCTCGTTGGAGATAGCAGAGTGTTGGGGAAATCCATCGCCGTAGTCATTTCTCGGCCTAGAAAACTACCTCGTGTCGTCCACCCTGCGCTTCAGGGGACGGAGTTCTCAATGCACAACAAAATGATCCGGATCGATTCCGCCGTATTGACCAAGGGATCCGCTCGCCAGTCTGAATCGATTTCATTCATAGCGTGGTAATTGCTACTCGATGCTGTCTTGCTCCAGTTAGCTCCGAGCGCCATAGGCTTCCTTTCTTTTAGCTTTTTGTTCCCTTTGGTGTAGTGGTGATGGTTGATGCAGCGTACTTGTCACTGATCAATTGATTTCACCTACGCCCCGTTCGCGATGGCCTGGTGGCGCTGGAAGGTGTTGTAGCCCTCCTCGCCCTTGAACGGGTTCCAGAGCACTTCACGGTTTGGCAGAGGGTTCAAAGGCCAGTCGTTCTGGAAGCGCTCGGCCAGGTCTGGGTTGGGGATGTAGAGCCTCGAAAAGCCGACAAAGTCGGCTGCCCCGCTGCGAATGACCCTCGGCCGTGTCGCGGACGTAGCTGTTGTTGGCCAGAACGGCTCCCTTGAAGAACTTCTTGGCGTCGAAGCAGGACAGCGTTCTGCTCTTGGTCGAGTAGCCGAAGCCGAGGCCATCCAGCATGGCCAAGTAGACCAAACCGAGCTCCGACAGACGCTCGAACACGTATGTGAACATCTCGGCATTGTCGGGGCTACCCATGGCTCCGTACTGGCCGTTCGGAGAGAGACGCACCGCAATTCGATTCGCCGGATAGACCGTCATGAGGGCGTCCAGAATCTCGCCGAGGAACCGGTAGCGATTCTCGAATGAGCCGCCGTATTTGTCGGTGCGGTGGTTCGTGCACGACTGCAGGAACTGGTCCACCAGGTAGCCGTTGGCACCGTGCACTTCCACGCCATCGAACCCAGCAGCTTTGGCTCTCTCGGCGCACTCGCGGTACATGTCGACGACGGCCGGGATCTCATCGGTGTTCAATGCACGAGCCTTCTCGTAACTCGTGTGCTCCCCGTTGGCGTTGCGGGTGCGGCTGTTCTCCCACTTGGTCGCGGACGCCGAGACGACCTGGTTGTCGGGGTGGAAAGACGGGTGCGACTGACGTCCCATGTGCCAGAGCTGCAGGAAGATCTTGCCGTCTTTGGCGTGGACCGCGTCGACGATCTTCCGCCAGCCTTCCTGCTGCTCGTCCGTGTAGAGTCCCGGAGACCCGTACCAGCCGAAGCCTTGCTCGGAGACGGCGCAGGCTTCGGCGATGATGAGGCCGGCGCCGGCACGCGCTTCGTAGTAGACGACACTGCGCTGTAGTGGCGCATGGGTCTTGGGATCCGCTCGAGCGCGCGTGGTGGGCCCGTAAACGATGCGGTTCTTGAGTTGGAGGTCCTTGGCCAGGTCGAGCGGAGTGAAGAGCTTGTAGTCAGCGAGGGAGGTGTCCATGGCGGAGATTGTCGAGGAGGTTGGGAGTTGGGGTGTGCAGACGGCTGCAAAATGGAGAATGAGACGCTGTGGTGGGCAGGATTCCTGCTCTTCAGCTTTCGGCGACGAACTGTTGAGGGAATGGGCGATATCGATATCGTCGTGCAATACGCTTGGTATTTGTAGTGGCATGCAAATGCTCCCTTGATTGCAACGACACGGTGGCAAATGTCAAGGCAACAACAACGAGAGCAAGGGTCTTGCATCGCTACGCCATTGCGTGACTTGTCAGCAGAGGTCTCGACAGCTTGCTGGTACTTGAGATACATCGGTCCAAGCACCACGGTGTCGTTGCAATCAAAGCAGCGCGTAATCACCCCCCAAAAAAAAAAAAATAACTTCAACTTGGACCCTTCAAATACCAAGTGTATTGCACGACGATATCGATATCGCCCATTCCCTCAACAGTTCGTCGCCGAAAGCTGAAGAGCAGGAATCCTGCCCACCACAGGGTCTCATTCTCCATTTTGCAGCCGTCTGCACACCCCAACTCCCAACCTCCTCGACAATCTCCGCCATGGACACCTCCCTCGCTGACTACAAGCTCTTCACTCCGCTCGACCTGGCCAAGGACCTCCAACTCAAGAACCGCATCGTTTACGGGCCCACCACGCGCGCTCGAGCGGATCCCAAGACCCATGCGCCACTACAGCGCAGTGTCGTCTACTACGAAGCGCGTGCCGGCGCCGGCCTCATCATCGCCGAAGCCTGCGCCGTCTCCGAGCAAGGCTTCGGCTGGTACGGGTCTCCGGGACTCTACACGGACGAGCAGCAGGAAGGCTGGCGGAAGATCGTCGACGCGGTCCACGCCAAAGACGGCAAGATCTTCCTGCAGCTCTGGCACATGGGACGTCAGTCGCACCCGTCTTTCCACCCCGACAACCAGGTCGTCTCGGCGTCCGCGACCAAGTGGGAGAACAGCCGCACCCGCAACGCCAACGGGGAGCACACGAGTTACGAGAAGGCTCGTGCATTGAACACCGATGAGATCCCGGCCGTCGTCGACATGTACCGCGAGTGCGCCGAGAGAGCCAAAGCTGCTGGGTTCGATGGCGTGGAAGTGCACGGTGCCAACGGCTACCTGGTGGACCAGTTCCTGCAGTCGTGCACGAACCACCGCACCGACAAATACGGCGGCTCATTCGAGAATCGCTACCGGTTCCTCGGCGAGATTCTGGACGCCCTCATGACGGTCTATCCGGCGAATCGAATTGCGGTGCGTCTCTCTCCGAACGGCCAGTACGGAGCCATGGGTAGCCCCGACAATGCCGAGATGTTCACATACGTGTTCGAGCGTCTGTCGGAGCTCGGTTTGGTCTACTTGGCCATGCTGGATGGCCTCGGCTTCGGCTACTCGACCAAGAGCAGAACGCTGTCCTGCTTCGACGCCAAGAAGTTCTTCAAGGGAGCCGTTCTGGCCAACAACAGCTACGTCCGCGACACGGCCGAGGGGTCATTCGCAGCGGCGCAGCCGACTTTGTCGGCTTTTCGAGGCTCTACATCACCAACCCAGACCTGGCCGAGCGCTTCCAGAACGACTGGCCTTTGAACCCTCTGCCAAACCGTGAAGTGCTCTGGAACCCGTTCAAGGGCGAGGAGGGCTACAACACCTTCCAGCGCCACCAGGCCATCGCGAACGGGGCGTAGGTGAAATCAATTGATCAGTGACAAGTACGCTGCATCAACCATCACCACTACACCAAAGGGAACAAAAAGCTAAAAGAAAGGAAGCCTATGGCGCTCGGAGCTAACTGGAGCAAGACAGCATCGAGTAGCAATTACCACGCTATGAATGAAATCGATTCAGACTGGCGAGCGGATCCCTTGGTCAATACGGCGGAATCGATCCGGATCATTTTGTTGTGCATTGAGAACTCCGTCCCCTGAAGCGCAGGGTGGACGACACGAGGTAGTTTTCTAGGCCGAGAAATGACTACGGCGATGGATTTCCCCAACACTCTGCTATCTCCAACGAGCATCGACATGTTTTCCCACCCCGGTATATCCCAGACCCTCATTTCTCACGAGCGCTGGCTGCTATACAAACTACGCTACTAGCACGAGAATTGACGCTGGAGACTGCGAACAATCGCGGTTTTGTAGCTTCGATTCGACTTGGCCAGTAACAAACTTTCGGGACAAATACATTTAGCGGCTTGGAATTTCGTGAAAGCTCATCGCGCCACTCATTCTTGGTTGCATCAAGCTCAAAATTCGAACTCATTGCAGCCACGACCTGAGGTAGCTGACGAATTATGTCGCGGCAACTGCAAAAGAATTTTCGATCAACAACAAATGGATGGTGCAGAAAGGAATTCCCTTCGTGGCTAGAAAAATATCCGCCTCCTGGTTGTATTTGAAATCCGAGCCCCATACAAGCAAACAGCGACAACATCGGCGATGAACCCCAACGTGACGCCAACGTTTTCTCGACTTTGGCCTGTGAGGCCCAGCACGCCGATAATCGCGTAGACAGTGACAATGCTCAAAAAGATCCCCACCAGCGCGATCTTGCATTGCAAGGTGAGCGATAGTTCCGTTCGCCAAACCAACACACGTCGACCACTTGCTGCGGCGATCTGTGTGACGTTATCATACACTTCAACTTGAGCCCTACAAATTTCAAGTTCTCTGCGTGACGCTCGCCAAGACAAGCTGTTCGATGCAATCACGGCAGCGTGTTGCAGCCACTGAAGACACTGTAGAATGAATTTCTGAAAGAGGTTCAACGCTCTAGTTAAAGCGGTATTTCTCTACTAGCCACGTGTTGATAAACTGGTTGGCGACAAACTCTCGTCCAGTGCGGCGGATTTTGGAGTACTTTGAAGCGAGGAACAGGACCACGTCAAAGTGGTCGTTGCTCGCAGCGCCCTCTATCGCCTTCGCCGACGAGCCTTCCGCTCGATTTCCGTACAGCCACTGGACAACGTCAAGAAGCCCCATCGTAGCTGCTTCATCCATTGCGTTAGTCGTGCATCTCTCGGCTCTGTTCTCGTGCAGCCACTCCATTATGGCCAAGTGCCCTCCTCTCGCTGCCCCATCCATCGCTGCAGTAGAGCACCCGACCGATGCATTCTCATGGAGCCACTTAACCATCTCAAAATGGCCGTTTGCCGCCGCGAAGTCCATCGCATCTGTGGTTGGCTCTGTCCAGTAATGAACTCGCAGCCACTGCATCACATCAACATGGCCACCGGCTGCAGCTAGCTGGATAGCTGCAGAAGTACAAGTCGGCAGATTTTTGAAGCTCGCGGACGACGGACTTCCACTCGACAAGCCGATACTATGGAGGAACTCGAGCACATGCAAATGCCCATTCGCAGCTGCTGCATCCATCGTCGTGTGCAAGTTCTTCCTACTGCCAAATTCTTCAAAGAGATCAACCACCGGGTCGTTTGCAAACTGCTCATAGAGCCACTGAACCACGTCCAAGTGTCCGTTGCTTACTGCTTCGTGCATCGTAACAGGAGTGCACCGAGCCCGACACTCGCTGTAAAGATATTGGACAATGTCCAAATGGCCATTACGAGCGGCCAGGTCGATGGCTCTGCTTGCCGAAGTCCAGCCGAGATTCTGTTGCTTTAGCCACTGGACCACTTTGAAATGACCATTCTCGGCAGCGCTGCAAAAGGCGTCTCCGTCCAGGAAGCCCAAGTCCTCATTCACTAGCATCTTCACGATCTCTAGGTGGCCATTTGCAGCTGCGGCTTTGAGCGCCGTTCGACCCCCGCAAAGAGTTTTTGGTCCAGAAGCCACTGCATCATTGCCACGTCACCTCCTTCGGCGGCGAAGTCGAGGCGCGGAGGTTGCCAGTTCTCCGCGACCAGTCTCATGACCGAGTCAAAGTCTCCGTGTCTCGCCAACTGGTCTATGATCTCCTGGTTGCTGTGCATGTAGAAGCTGCTGAAGACGTTCTTGTACATCCAGATGACCAGGTCTCCGTGGCCTTCAATGGCAGCCGCCAACAGCGCGTTGCTTTCCCAGAATTTGACTTGGTGTGGCTTGTTGATCGGCATTCTAGCTCCAGGTCGAGTCAACTTCTTGTACTCGTTGTGAATGTCGAGCAAGAGCTCCAAAATGTCTCGCTGTCCTTGTTGAGCCGCTGCCTCCACGGCTTCAACAGGAGCGACACAACCAACGAAGTGGTCGAGAAGCCACCGTACATTGCTAAGATGACCCCTTTGCACGCCGCGATCGTGCCTTTGGCGAACTGGTCCTGGTAGTAGAACTGGTTGGTCCAGAGCAGTCGAGACGGACACCACGTGTTGGTGGGTTGGTACCACGCGTCGATCGCTGTCTCGGGTGTCTTGCTGAGCTCCCAGATGCGCTGCAGCAAAGGAGTAGAGCCCATGGCACACGCTTTTGCCAATGGCAGCGTCGACGAGCAGTCCAAAAGGCGGAAAGTGTTCCCGTCACATGCGAGAGCTCGGCGATCCCAGGCTTGGACCGAGCCACCACCAGCACACTGGTCATCGGAGACAGAGCCATGACTCGACCACGTACTTGTGCCACAGTCGATTGTCAAATGACCAGCCCAGACCAACACGAAGCTGAGGTTGTCGCCCCGTCGTGCGCCAAGTGTGACATGGCGACAGGTGGTTGCTTGCACGAGGGGCGGCAGTGCCGCAGAGATTCACTTGCGCTTCCAGGAGCTAGCGGAGCGCGTGGCGTCCATCTTGGGACCGAGTCTTGCATCATGGCCGTGAATTGAAGACTCTGAGGGGCGCTCGAGTCGCGTCCGCTTCCGTTGAGCATCAAGTCAAGACGTCGATGCCGTCCGAGGGTGGCAGGCAGCGCTGTTGCTTGCTGATGTGTCGCCTGCTGGGGTTCGTCACGGCGCGGGATTTAACGGAGCATTGGTGGTCGTGTTGGCGGTCAGCAACCAAGCAAGGGAAGACTGAGACCGAGACATTTGCTGCGAGCTCACAACGCAGACAGTCGAGGCTTCTTGTGCTGAGACCGTGGTGGATGTGTGCGTGTGGCTTTGCAGCTGTCGAGACGAGGCTACTGCTTGCTGTCGGCAGCAACTTGGTATCGAGCTAGGAAGCTTGGTCTTGCCACGACGAACGAAGTGATCCTGCCGCTGTTGGCCACCGACTGCTGGACAGGCTCCTTGGGGCGAATGAGCTTCGGCAGCAGCATCAACGACATGATGAGCACCGTGCAGAGCAATAATACGCCGGCGAAAAAGACCGTATACGTGACGGCCGGCAGCTCCACGAGATACGACAGCGGCAGCATGACAACGCTGAAAACCACCAAGACCAGGGCCGAGCCGAAGATCCAATGCGCTTCCTGGAAGTTCTCCGACACGTTGCGGATCTGGAACGACAAGTACAGCCCTGCGCCCAGCAAGATGGCCTTCCAAAACAGTAGCAGAGCCGTGAAGGTGGAGCTGGAGCTCTTGCATTGACTTTCGCCCGCAACGCCACGGAACTCCGTGGAGATTTTCAACACAGTTATCGGTACCGGATAGTCCTCGATGAACCAGTAGGCGAAGAAGAGCAAGTCCCCGACGTAGAACGCGGCGAAGAGCTGGAGGATTTTGTCCCGCGTCATCTTGACGTGCTTGAGGGTGTTCCGTGTCAGGATCCGATAGACCCGCAGACACTTTAACATGAGAGCACTGAAGGTGGTGGTGAATCCTGTAGA
Organism: Phytophthora quininea; assembly: GCA_011947345.1. NCBI lineage: Eukaryota > Oomycota > Peronosporomycetes > Peronosporales > Peronosporaceae > Phytophthora > Phytophthora quininea. The sequence goes on from JAAVTG010000389.1 coordinate 47,401, forward strand.
GACCAACATCGGACGAAGACCGCAGAGCGCACTGGTTGGTTTGCCTGAATACGCGATCGCAGCGCCGCAGATGAACAATCCACCGATCAACATCAACGCCAGCATTTCTGGCTGCGACGCTCGGAAGACTGGCGTCTCTCGCTGTAGATACACCACGCCAATTGCTGCGAGTAGCAGAAGCGCTACAAGCACGGAGAACGTGACGATCAACGAGAAGAACGGGGACGACGTTGGGAGGTATTCGCAGTGGATCTGGACGGGGTCTGGCAAGCTCCATCCGTGTTCGCACTCCACCGAGAGCGACTTGTTGCATGGTTGAGGCAGCAGCCAGAAGTAGTTGACGGTGCGGTGACCACTGGAGTCGCAGTCGGAAATGTTATAGCGGAAGAAACTCGGATCGCACGCTGGCTTTGAGTCGACCCAACTGCGCCAAGTGGGCGCGTTCTTGTCAATCCAATCGCACGTTCGGCTGGTGATCAAAGTACTAGGCAACTGGACTAAACCTCCGTCGCAGTTGTATGGCAGTGACTCGTTTGCGGGGTTTGGAACTACCCACTTGAACTCGATCTGGCGAGTGTTGGAGTCGTTGCTGCAGCCCGTCAAGTCGTAGGTCACGTGGGTATCAATCGAACAAAGTGGCAGCCGGTCGATCCACGTGCTCCACTCGCTGTAGTTTGACCTGATCCAGTTGCAAGCAGCTCGGAAGTGCGGGTCTGTTTCGTTGGGATCTTGCACTGCAAAATTGTACTCTGCCAGCAAATTGGTGATAGCGATGTCCGAGATGGAGAGCTTCGAGAGCAGCGATCCGATGGGCAGGTCCTCAATCAGCAGTGCTGCGTACTTCATGAGTTGCGACTGCGGATAGTCCATGTCCACAGGATTGTTGGTAGGGCCACCATAGCCATTTTCCCCGTACTGCCCTGTTGCTTGCAGCACACGTTTCGGATCTGAGCGTGGAAGGAAGACCCGATCAAACAGTCCTGCATACTTGACGTGAAACAAATCCGGTTCAAAGTGGTAGAAAAGCACCGACGTTCCTTTCTGCTGGGCGTCCAAGACGTAGTTCGTCATGCCTGCGTCTCCAAGAAAGCAAAAGTACGCAGGGATATCCAGGTTTGACAAGACGGCTTGGAAGTATCCTTGATCGTAGGTAGGCTCCATCAACACCATCACAAGACACTCCCTCCAGCTTTCTCTCGAAGCGTGCAGGCGTACGAACGGGAGCAGTGGTCCTGGCAGCCCAAGAAGCCGTCTCGACAGTAAGTTTCCGGCGGAGGGAAATACCCAGAGCTGTTTCGGAAGGTGTTGGCGCTGAGAGCGTGGATAAGGTCGTCTCTCGAGCGATATTGCATCCAGTACAAAGGGAAGAGCGGCGATGACTTAGCAGCTCCATCTAGCACGAAATTATGGGACGTATATGCTCCAGAAATGCCAGCGTAACCTGCACTCCCAGCGATATAGCTCTCGTTCGCGTATTCCTGCAGAGCCATCAGACTGGAGGACCAAACCTCGACGTTCACGTGTGTTGGAGAACAAATACCGGAGCCGACCGACGACATCCGCTGAGTGATTTTCGAGGTCGCGCCTCCTTGTAGATTGAGACTTCGTATCCGATCTAGCAGCAAGACAAACATCGGCATTGAGCCAACGCTGGCAGAAGATGTTCGAGCGACACGTACAACTTCCTGGGCGACGATGGCCAGTACCAGCGTGGACAAGACATTTGAGTCCCAACCGCCAGTATCCAAGACTAGGGAGCCATTTGCTCGACCATGGCTCGTGTCAGTTGCCCCCACGCCGTACAAAACTTCGCCGTTTGGCACACAGCCGTCCGAGTAAGCAGCTGTCGACGCTGTTCGCGAGTCATTGACCTGAATTGCACGGTTGAGATGGTCAACTACTTTGTCGTTCCGTTTGAGGCAACATGACGAACCTGGAATCGTGCTGCACTACGTGCAGGTTGTAGAAATGGATGCACAAGACGACCAGTGGAGTCTCGCGTTTCGCTGGAAATGTGCAGCTCCGCTTCCATTTGAGTCACCCATTCTGCAGTCAAACATGTGCCCAGTCGGCGATTGAGCGGTGGAGTTGAGCCAGCATCAGAGTGGAGGATAAGTATGACGAAAACGACCGCAAGCAGCCGCAACAGGGTGAATGTAAAGGACCCTGAATACGTCCGAGGATGACCACGACATGGAATTGGCATGGTGTGCTGAGATGCAGTCGCCGTGGAGCGAGCAATAAGGACCTAAATTGGTCGGCGAACGTCCGTTGAAAAGTCGGATACGTTTTTAGCCAAGTGATGAAGCTTGAGAGTCGTCAGCCAACAGAGCTTAATGACACTAATGTACCTCACTGAAAAACAAGTGATAAAGCTTTGCTCTATGTGGGTCTAGCCGCTTATGGATGCACCTGAGCCTTGCCATTCGTAGGTTTGTAGTGCTCGAACGTGTGGTAGCCCTTTTCGCCCATGCTGGCATCCCAAAAGTACTTGTAGTCCGGCACGGGGTTGATCGGCCAGTCGTTCTGGAAACGCTCGGCCAGGTCCGGGTTCGACATGAACAGCCGAGCAAAGCCGACGAAATCGGCGGCACCGCTGCGGATGACCCCTCGGCCGTGTCGCGCGTGTAGCTGTTGTTGGCCATGACGTTTCCCTTGAAGGCCTTCTTGGCGTCGAAGCAGGACAGCGTGCAGCTCTCGGTCGAGTAGCCGAATCCAAAGCCGTCCAGCATGGCCAGATAGGCCAATCCATACTCTGACAGACGCTCGAAGGCGTACGTGAACATCTCGTTGTTGTCAGAGCTGCCCATGCCGCCGAAGACGCCGTTCGGGGACAGACGCACACCGATGCGGCCTGCAGGATACACGGTCTTCAACGCCTCGACGATCTCATCGAGGAACCGGTAGCGGTTCTCGAACGAGCCGCCATACTTGTCCGTGCGCTGGTTCGTGGACGACTGCATGAACTGGTCCACCAGGTAGCCGTTGGCACCGTGCACCTCGACGCCGTCAAAGCCGGCGCGCTTGGCTCGGATAGCGCACTGACGGTACATCTCGACCACCTCCGGGATCTCTTCAGTCTTCAAGGCGCGAGCCTTCTCGAACCCCACACGCTCACCCTTGGCGTTGCGTGTGGTGCCGCCTTCATACTGAGTAGCTGACGCCGAGACGACCTGGTCGTCCGGGTGGAAGGACGGGTGCGACTGACGTCCCATGTGCCACAACTGCAGGAAAATCTTGGTACCCTTGGCGTGCACGCGGTCCACCAACTCCTTCCACTTCTTCTCGTGCGCATCCGTGAACAGCGCGGGGGCTCCATACCAACCGAATCCTTGCTCCGAAATGCCGCAGCCCTCGGTGATGAGCAGTCCAGCACCGGCACGCTGCTCGTAGTAGACCATGTTGCGTTCCAGCAGCTCGTGCGTCTCCGGGTCTGAGCGTGCTCGGGTGGTGGGGCCGTACACGATGCGGTTCTTGATCTCAAGCCCTCGCTCAGCTTGAGCGGAGTGAAGAGCTTGTAATCGGCCGTGACAGAGGACATTTTGGATCAGTGGCGGTGGTGGGGAATGAGTCGCTTGATTGGGACTTGTCGGATTGAGAAATGAACCGAGCTGCAGCTCGCAAGCTGCGAAAGGCGTGCCACTGCATTCCTGTAGGTGTGACAGACTGAATGGGAGCTCTTTTCGATGAGCTAGCGTAGCAGTTGACGCAATGGCTTTCGCTTTTCACGTCACCGGAGCCGTTTACTAAAGCAATGGACATTCAGATGGTGATGACCACTGAAATGATGACCACAAAAAGGGGGATGCGGTGTCTCATGACGCGGGCAAACTTTGCTGCTCATAATGAGTCCACTGCATTGAGGTAGCTCCAGTTTGCTCGGTCGACGGTGCTTGATCTCCTGAGTCGATGGCGCTAGGGTAGGCTGCATCGTCGGGCTATCCGCAGACGGAGTTCGTGTTTTCTCGGTCGTCGAAGAAGTCTGTGGGCGACTGGACCGTGGATGGCGACGCTGAAGACCCAGGCGACTGCGTTTGCGTTGTTGACCCACCACTTCCAGAGAGCGGGACGCAGTTAAGTATTCAAATTCATACGGCATTTCAATTGTTGGCCGATGCATCATAGCGCTTCCAGCTCGGATTGAAGTATCGTAGCTCTGTCACTGCTTGTTCTGGAATACCAGCCAGTAGATCGTCATAGTGCACTTGCCGGTGCAAGATGAATAGTCCACGGGCATGTCGAATGCTTGATTCGAACCGACGGCGCCACCGGGAATTCGTTCTCATAGTCGTCGCTCTGGAGAACCAATTTGTCGTCAAAGTAGATCTCGCAAGGCCCCTATGCAAACGCAGCGCTTGAGAATTTGAAATAAACCGCGAAGTTGTTGAACTAGTACTGTGTGTGTAAACCCGCCACCTTCGTTGCCCTTCCACTTCGCCTTCCCGTCCGATGGAATCGGCTGCGCGTCTCCATCCGCGACTGTGTTGCCACAAACGTTGCTGCCGACCATGTCCAGAATGATGTCCTAGACACCCATGCCTTCTCCTTGTCCATGGTCTTGAATTTGCCCACTTGGCCGCCTCCGGATCTAATGCCCCAGTAGTTGACGTTGGTAATCCAGTTTACGTTGGGCGATCCTCCTTTCCACGTCGGCTTCGGCTCCTTGAGGTAGCCGTGGGCGTCGGCATAGCGATCAAGGCCTGCCGAAATGACGGCCGATAGGAAAGCGGCTCCTGCGAGCATTGCGATGTTGAGCGTCCGGTGACGTGGAGCTGGCGAATTCGAAAGTGAGACTGTCGGACAAGATGTATAGGAAGCTATTCGGACACCAAATCCCGTTCTCACAAATTGCCACAATCCGCCCGTCCTAAAGCAATTGCTGAAAGAGTTTACGCAGAATCGTGGTATTGCATACAATGGCCAGGTCCCCACCGAGAACTAAAGCCTTACGCATCCAGCCGTCCAGCGGGTAGATTTGCAGGCACATCCAATGGGTTATCGGCGATAACAGTGTGTCGTCGACAGATCCGATGTTACCTATAAGGCTTACTCATGAAGCACGATCTTAAAACCTTTAAGAGAGAAATTGCAAATTTCTCTTCATTAGCTGGGGGAAGTTTGGCGGCTTAAGAGAGAGAGAGATCTGCTAGGAAGTGAAAGCAAGATCAATATATTGAAAGATGGCAATCCATTTGGCAAACACAGTAAAATCCGCCAAATACTCGCGCTACAAACCCTGCAGCTAAATAGTTTGGGGATCACGCTGAGGCAAATAGCGTTTTGAATCGGTGGTTCACCAACCAAACTTCACCTTTCCAGTCTTGCTGTACACTTTTCAAGTTCCTGCCGTAATTAATTTGTCATCGACAACCGCATTAATAAACTGTTGGTGCTCGCTTTCAGCTGGCGTAATTTGTTCAGTGGGTCCTGCTGCTTCGGCGCCACTAGGTCGCACAATGTCGTTGTACGAGCTTTCATTAGTTGGTCCGACAAAGCGGGAGATTGTTCTGTTACATGTAGTTTGAGTCAGCAGATATTCCTCCTTTATTGAGGTTTTCGATCGCTTTGATAGCAGCAACTGCTTCTTTGCGGCTTAACTGCGAAAACATCAATGGTAATG